>JAAAQI020075560.1:0-33943 GCA_011800005.2 Stichodactyla mertensii | reverse complement strand
TTCGTATGACTGTGAAAAAGTCGCGGCACGGTCAGTGCCGTAAGCGTACCTTGCCGTGACCGTGATGTTTTCTAGAATTTTGAAGTTCCTTGCCGCGCCTTGATCGCCGCCATCCGTGTCCGCGCAGCGTTCGTGCCGCGACCTTTTCACAGTCATACGAAATCTGCTCTAATTGTGCGCCCAACTATAAGTTCGAGAAGTGTGTTAAACAGGCCTTGACGTTTTTGGAAGTGAAACAAAAGCACGTACTTTCGAGCATTTGATAAACCATCTTAAACCATACACTTATTTCAATCTGTGTGAAAAGAACGATAAAATCATAGCCAAACTTTGGCCAAACGTTATGTTATTAGCTATCCAATCTTCCTTCACGTCACAGTAGTGATGCACTCTTAACGAGTTCAATCAAGTATAATCAACGTGCATGTACCTCACAAGGAGTTCTAATGGTTCCATCTCGTATACGATATGATGCAGTCACGATATCCGTCAACGTTACCGACCCCTTATCAGAGCAGAGATCTGGAACATTCGATATAGCCCGTGGACGTCCTTGGAATTCTACTTCAGCAGTCTTAGGTTGTCTAGCAGCCTTCGCTAACATGTACTGTTGCTTTAAGTCTTCCACGTCTGGTTTCTTGAAGCCGTGTTTTGTAGCTCCAAAGATGTTGTAGCGTCTGGCGCTTCTCTTGCCTAGTTGGCGCGAAGGATGGTCTGAGTCTGCTGTTGTTACTTCTGCTGTCTTGGACGCATGTTCCATGTTACCCACAATATCTGGGCGTTTGTCGGTTCGATCACCTTCACGTTTGTGCCTGTCAGATGGAGCGAAAGTGGGCCCATGGATTTCTACAGGTAAGAAGTATACGATAATTAACTGCTTACTACAGGAGAGAGAATGTTCTGTAACTCGGATTTCTGCAAATGGGAACCTACATGACTTGTTTAAACCTTACGTGCGGCGACTTGCGATGATGTCCATTGGTTTTTATTTTGTTTAAAACTCTTTAACACGCTTCATAGTCGAGTCCATCTTTATTTCGATGTTTTAACATTTCTTTCGTACCCAGTATCTCAGATAAAAGGTCCAGCGGAAAACTATGTTCAATTTCGTTGACAGGAACAGCTGAGCACTTGCAACACGAAGACAAGATTTTTGACGGATTAGCTTTGCATGCGCGCAAACAAATCTCTACGCAAGAAACTTGTTCTTATTATTCAACGTCCCTCTTTCGAATTCTTACCTTTTGGTTCGTAATGATATACCCGAGGCTCCGGAAGTTGTTTTGATTCTACATTTTCGTCAGACGTATCATCACTCATTTTGGAAGTATTCCTCACAGATCGAAAAGATTAATAATGACGTCATTAGTACTAATTTGGCGCGCGCTCTTTTCAATAGCAAGTCGATCTATTTGTAGGAAATTATTCATAACGTTTTTGATCATTTTGGCCCGTTTCTCTTGTGGTTTGGAAGAATTTTGTGCCACATCTATGAAATTAAATGATGGCTCAAAGTAACTTAAGACGCTCACACATTGAAGTTTGTTGTCAAAGTTGCAGAGATGGAAAAAAACTTGTACTCAGTTTCCCGTCATGCTTTGTGCTAGAAAACTACTTTTGTTTGCATTGCGCAAGTGTAGAAACCAACAAAACTGCTCAGAAACCTTCATTAACCATTAATATTTTATTTTTGAAGTGAGAGTTTGACATGAAAAAGGTTTCAAAAGAAGCAAATATTTAAACTCTATAAACTTCAGTAAAAGCAAGTTAATTTCTCGCCTTTTTTGGCCATTTTCTTTTGAATTCTTGACAATCCCAGCTATATATTAACATCATACATCATTTTAATCAGTCAGTATCAAGCTTTTATTCGGATTTCTTCAAATACAACAGATAAACCCACAAGTTTTCTACAAGTAGTAAATTTCAACATTGAATTTAGTAATTTCTTAACGTATTTAAATTCATCCAGAAATAGTTGGTACGGGATAAGTTTGATAAAATTACTATAATTGATCTTATTTCTTGTTTTCCCATTTCAAACCATGTGTAATTCCCTTGAATTTTTCCTTTGCTAGTTAGTCATGGGATTAATATTAATATGGATTAATACGTCAAACAGAATTTAATAGGACATTTGCTTTATTGCGTCATGAACCTCTACACTACCAGAATCCCTTGCACACTTTCTTTTGTTGAGTTAATTAGCACCAATTGTCTTACTATTCTCATGAGGAAATACAAATTTGAATATGAAAGAAAATACGCCAAGCATTCTGGTAGTAGTGGTCAAATGATGCCATGATGAAGACGTCCTACTCTCAAAAGATTTCAAATGTGAAATATTTTTGGCACTTTCTTAGTTTGAGCAAATTCTTCAGTCATATAGACTGGTGTAGGGCCAGAGCAAAATATTATTATTTAAAATTAATAATAGATAATACTTCGTAGAATTCAATCAAGCCATCATTAAAAGTTTTTTTCTGAACTATTATTAATATTATTCAAATCAATCTCATTGAAAGTCAATCTATCATTCGCTGATCATTTAGGGTGGACATACTGAGATGCACTTCATCATGTAAAATGCCAAACAAAGATTAAAATGGCTTTTAAAGAAAGCAAGGTACTTTAAATTTGAGTTGTCATGTTAACAAAGACTCAAAATCTCCTACTCATTACCATCTAATTCTTAACCTCTGTATTCAATATTTCAAGATTCCTATAAACGTTTAAGAATTATTAATTGTAGATAGATAGTTGATAATTTGATTAACTAGTGAAAAGAGTCTGTGCTTCTTTGAGGATGTTAGACAGTAGTGAGCCCTCAGTAGACTTGCCGTCAATGGATACCAAGTGACCCTGTAAGACAAAGGTGCGGAAAAATTCCTTAGTGTATAAATGCTTTTTGTTAACTAAGCATGAGGGCTGTTCCATTAGTTGTGGACTGAGATTTTTCCGCTGCCTTGTGGCCCAAGAGCGACATGAAATGGTTAATTTTGTAGCCTCTGCTGTCATCCAGAAAGACAAAGAAACCTAACCAAGAATACCATGCATTACAGAATGCCCCAACCCCTACCCCCTGAACAATAAAGTGAAGTTTCCAATGAAAGGGTGAAAGTCCTACATTAGAGTACTTACATCAAGGTCTTTGACTAGCAAACAAACGTGATGGGACTGGATTGATGTGGAGTAAAGAGAAGCACCACGATCTACTTGTTCAACAACTAGAATAAGAATGAAAAGAAAAAGTGCAGTTAGTACATGTACCACATATTCTTGGCATTATAACTGAACATTGATGTGAGCTTATTGATGTCCATACCTGAGAAATGTAAGAGACAACAGATCCTGGCGATGACTGAAGCAAACTCTAGGTCTTCTGGAGCACTGAACTAGAGATGGTGGACAAAAATAGTCTGGTTACTGGTTATGCAAACACAAAAGAAATTATATTACACATTATAATGTTGATGATGGTTTTGATGATGATGATGATGATGATGTAAGTAACGGTGATGATATTGATGGTGATGGAAGCTGTGGTGGTGATGCAAAAGAGCAGATTTCATATGACTTAAAAAGTCACTGCATGGTCAGTGTCATAAGCATGCCCTGCTGCAGCTGTGATATTTTCTAGAATTTTGAAATTCCTTGCCATGCCTTGACTGCATCAGCATCGTGTTCATGCCATGACTTTTCCACAGTCATACAAAATCTGCTCTAATGGCAATGTGTCATAGATGAATTCAGTAAACAGTCCATGAACTAAGTTCTCACCTTGACAGAACTTTTGTTAGTAAGCGATCCACCAGCAAGAAGGTTAGAAAAATCCACACTAAAATACAATCATAATCTTTATCGCCTGTTACAGTACAAATGCAATTTTTTTTTTCCACCTTCAATGGAAAAGTTTCTCCATCATGAAGCAGAGTTGTACTCACCTTGATAACGGTGTAGCAACAAGAAATGATGAACAAGGTAACTGTAAAGAAAAATCCATCTTTTCACTTGTGGAGCCTTCGGGATCCTGAAAACACAAACCATAGATAAAGCAGATATAGTATGATGAGTGTTCAACATGCTACGATGGAATAGAGTTTAATACCTTTATCACATAGGTAAGTGTTCCACGTAGCTTTTGCTGCATAGTAATATTTTCAACATTGAAAGCAAACTGGCCCTCATTTGAAGACCCTATTGAAGAAAACCAAATATGTTATGAACTGTAGGTTCTTTTGTTTTAGCACAACACTACAACATAATTTTGCATTGTAACAAACCTGGTAACAACTGGAAGGGAACTGGTACACTATCTCGAGATGAATAACCAATCTAATAAGAAAGAAGTGAACATCAGTTTATCAGTGTTCCAGAAGGATAGCTCTCAAACTCATGTACAATTATTGAGAAAAAACAAAGTGAATCACTACCATGGCGTTGGTTTGGATATGTGATCCTAATTAGCATAAAATTGGCCAACATTCTCTTTCATTTTCTCCTAGAATTATTCATGTTTTGAGAAGCTAGATTAAACACTTGAAAGAGTGTTTCATCCTCTATCCAAACACCTTGAAGTTGGTTTAAAAAAACTCAGTGCATCCACTTAATCTCAGGGTTTGGATGTCAGATTAAACACTCTTTCCCGTGTTTAACATATTACATCAATGATATTTTACTCCAAAAAAAGTTCAAAAATATAACTTACAGGTCTGACCAGTTTGGTGTTTAGTGAATCCAGCACATTGATCTCCAGCGACTTAACATGAAAATCGGTGAGATTACTACAGGTACAAATAGCATGATGATGTTAGACACTGTTATCACCATTCATCATCAACAACAAATATCAAGAACAAAAATGATCAATGATTGACTTTAGTCACATTAAAACTATCAGTTAATGTTTACACATGTGCAAGTGGAGTGAAGACAGTCGTAAATGTACAAAAGCTGAGAACGATTTACTTGTTATGCACTAATACCTGAAAACAACAGACACCACTAGCTGGTTCCTATTTTGAGGTGTTACTCTGGTTTGGTATGTCTAAAAGAAGAAGAAGAAGCACAATTTTCAAGTCACTGGTATACAAGACAGCAAAAAGCCTCCATATATCTGCATCTTTTGTTAGAAATGGTATACTGAATCATTTTAATGCTCAAGAGAGCAGAGCAGAGCAGAGTGAAGTGGGAGATCAATTTGGAGAATGGAGAAAGAGATTAAAAATCTACAGAAATACATACCAGTTTTAAAGAACTGTTTTCAGTGAGCACTTTGTATGTTGATATTGGTGGCTGAAAAAACCATATTCAACAACAATGAAATATTAATGCAGTTATAAAACTAAATGTAAATGTCTACCCTTCAAGCAGGGGTTCCAGTCTAATGAGTAGACTTCTTTGCAAGTACTGTTATAAAGTTTTGTACCTCTGGTGTGTAGACTGGTTTTTTTACTTCTACACTATCCTCGGCACTTGGTTCAACTGCTGGTTCAGGTTCTGCCAGTGCTTCTGGTATGGGTTGGGTCTTCTTGCTCTTTTTCTTCTCACGCTTATCTTTCTTCTTCTTGTGCTCTTTACTCTGTAATTCAAATAGACAAACATGGTAAAACTGTGATGTCACTATGATTACAGTTGTAGCATTGTTGGATTATTAGTACAGTAAGTACCTACCTCTGTTGACTTGCGATCTCGGTGTCTGGTAGTTTTGGCACTCTCTGGAGTTGCAGAAGGGATTCCTACATTTTCCTGTTCTGCTGACTTCTTTGACAAAAATTGTTCAAAAACAACTATTTTACACAGAGGATACTACAGGATAGCATTTTCATTGCATGAACAGTGATCTTGTGTGTAGTGATTAGACAATAGGATTTTGTCATTTCTGTAACAGTGTAGCGGCATGACTTCTGTCATATGCATGGTGTGTAGGGATTATTTATGCATTATTGGGATGATTATAAAAGCATGTTCAATGCCTACCTCTGAAGAGGGAGTTTCCGGAGTCAACCAGAAATCCATATCATCAAGCTGAACAGGAATGCGAATAAGAAAAAATGTATATCGAAATGAGGTAAAACATGAAAATGAATGAAGTAGAATAAATAACTAGAATAAAAAAGCATTTTTGAGCAAAACATCAATTTTATTGAACCCTGAAACAACCTCTGGGCTGATCTAAGTCAGTGACTGGCTAACTCACAGACTGAATTGGAATTTAGTGAGTTAAGTTTTGTGGAGGGAATATTTTTTTTCACTATTTAAAATGCTGACCTTAGCACTGTCACCTTCAGTAGGTTTGTTCACTTCTGCTTTTTGTTCTTTCGTAGGTTCTTCAACATCTTCCACAGCCATGTCTTCTTTATTTTCATCATCCTCAATGTCACCGTTAATCATCAAATCTGGTTCTTCAATCTCTGCTTCTGAATACAGAACCAATACGAAACAGGTAAAATGAATCACAATAAGCTAGTATTAACCCTACACCAAGAATTATTCCTCAAACTGCAATGTTCACCTTAAAGGAAAGTAAGATCTACATGTATCATTTATTATTTCATACTCCTTGTGAGCTGAGGGTTTTTACCTTGTTCTTTATGGTGATGGTGTTTATGTTTGTGGGAAGACTTCTTTTCTTTTCCATCTTTTTCCTTCTTGCTGTGCTTATGTTTGCTCTTGAATTAGAAAAGAAAACATCAAGACAAGGATAAATTCTGTTTATGTCAACCCTAAAATATACTAAAATAATGGTTCTGTTTGTGCTTATTTAATATATAATTTCTAATTATTTTATTACCTTTTTTTCCTTCTCTTTTTTTGAGCGTTTTTTGCTTTTTTTCTCCTGTTATGAAGCAAAGGGAAAAACATATTTTGACTAAATTATTCAAAATTTTAGAGAAATAATTGATCATACAGAATAGCTGTTATTACTGTTGGACCTACAATGAGATAATCTTTTGTTTCAAGAATCATTCAATTGAAGCTATCAGGTCAATACAATGCATGAAGGCTCATTTGCATCTCTGCATGTATCTGTAAGAGCTATTGTGTGGGTGTGTAGGTAAAAACATTGAATGATGGAATATTATTCCACTCTTTTATGAAGCTAATGACCCTGCAAAATGTTTTACAGCAAGTGAAGTGAAAAACTATTCTTAACATTAGTCCATACAACAACAGGTCGTCTATATCACCTTTTCCTTGATCTCTTCTGCTTCTTCATGCTTTTCTTCTGGAGATGCAGGGCTCACAACTCTGTGTGTCCTCACTGGTAAAACATCACTACTGTTGAGTGGCCTAGAAGCAAATAATTATTAGTAATAATTAGTCATTATTAATTAAGTGGGAAGTCTAGTGTGGTAGTATCAAGGGCTGCCACAACCCTTCTCTTAAATGGTTTACCATCCCATGATGAGGGGAATTGTAATTATTTTAACAACACTGTCAACTGTTAACATGCAAAAATGTACTTCTCCAAGTCTACATTCAGAAGCCTGTGGGGGTCATTGGCATCTTTGGCTGCCTGTGGTTCATCATCACTTGATTCTACATGCTCAACTCCCTGAAAAAAAAGTTGAATCAAATGTGATCATCCCAAACCTAAGTTGACAGATGTTTATAAATACAGCAGAGGCCTTGAACAGTTTGACACTATAATAATGAAAAAATAAGCTGAGAAGTGACTAGAAGGGGAGGAATATCCTGTGACAATCAAATGGACTAGAAAATAAATGAGAGGAATTCTGGCAGTGGATTGATGGAGTGAATCTTTCACAGTTGTCATGAATAAGGAAGGAAAATGAGGAGTCTTTCTGAAAAAATTCTTGTAGAGAACCAATTCAAAAATGCTATACTTTTATAAATCAGTACAAGTTTTGAATAAATTTCAGTTTTCACTGGCAAGATGCAAATTAAAGTACCTCTGGCATTTCTCCTGCTCCTGCAGGAAGGACTTCATATTTCATCTTCATAGATAAATCTTCTTCATCACTTTCATCACCTCTGCTACCATGACGACCTAAAATAATGACATATAATCTCACTAAAAGTAAACATGTACATATTTCTTGTTGAAACTGTTTTTCTTAATTTTTGTATTCAGTAGACATAATTATTGTGGTGTGCTCTTCACCTTTCTTGTGCCTCTTCTTTTTCCCCCTCTTGTACTTTTTGGACACAGACATTCCTGATGAAACAAAAATATTCTTTTATTTACAGCATCTTAACTTATTTTAGTGATGTAGTAGAAGAGATTTCAGGACCATGATACAATCATTGCAAGCAAAAATCAAAATGATTACCTGATACTCTGAGGGATACTGGCAAGTCGATGTTTGCTACAGGAATATCATCAACTTTGATAGCTGATTTATCCTCCTGGAAGTAAAACAATGGAACAGAAGGACAAAAAAATAAGAATTAAAAATAATGATATTTTCATGTAAACTTCAGGAAGCATTTTTTTGGTTCCAGAAAAAACTGTATCTTGTACCCCCCCCCCCCCCCCCCAGGGGATTCTACAAAGTACTAGCATATACCATCCCTGGGAAGTGTTCTGGATAAACAAATGCCAAGCCATGCAGTACTTAGAAAGTTAACAAGCTAGAATTACTTGTTTAATCTTGAAATAATAATGTGTGTGTAAAATATTCTCCAAGCTAGTACATGTTACCTTTACTGGTGCATCAAGACGTAGGTAATGAGGGTTAGTATCTCGTTCTGCTTTACGCTGTTCTCTTCGCTGGAAGAAAAGGACAAATGAATCAAATGAAACAGCTTAAAAATGTTTAAGATATTTTAATTGCTAACCTTTTCCAATTCTTCTTCATCTGGTTCTTCAACTTCTCTTTGATTCAATGTCCTTTAAGAAAGTACAGTTTTAGAATACAAACAAAAGGGACTAAAAGTGCAGGTATAATATGTACATGTAGAGAGAGTTATACAATCATTAATTATATATGAGAATATGAGAATAACACTTGAATAGAGATTTCTTGTAAACATGGGGCAGTAGGAAAACAGCTGGGAGAAAAGGGATTTGACATCAAAGCAAGGTTTCTGCTTGTCCTTTCAGAGTTAAGGTACATTTGTCATAAACTAACCTGTGTTCTATGTTTCCAAACATATCTTCAATATTATCTTCTTCCTCTGAGCTTTCCTTGGGAGGTTCATTTATCCATTTCTCCAGATCAAGACTAAATGAACAAAACAATAACATTTATAATGTAATTTTTTCCATATTGCCCTATCAAAATGTCTGTTTGCCGTATAATTACTTCAACTCTCCCCACGTCTCTCAAAATCCCAGTGGGTATTTCTGGTGCTACTACATTAATGTACAAAATACTGGATGTTACATCTTACCCTTCAGGTATAGGGACTTTCTTTTGAGCCTTAGTGGCAACAGGGTTTAACTCTCCAACAAATAATGCATTAACTTCTTCACTGCACTGGACTCCTAGTTACAAAAGTACAATATATAATTGAAAAATAATAAATTTAGTGACTATCTGCATAAGACATTCTTATTGTAGAGTTTTAAGAGGATAACTACACTACACCAAAATTATAATTGTTTTATAACAACTTCCAAGTACCTTTTGCTTGCAGCTTCAGAACATATTTGATAAGCTGTTGAATACAACTTGCCTACAACAAATCATAACAAAAATAACAGTAAATACAAGTGTAGACTATCCTTTATTATTGAATCTAAAGCACCATAGAAATAGGTGAATTTTATTTTGAAGTCACTCTTCTGGTTTTGAACAAACTACTTACCCTTTCTTGGACTTCCAGATCAGCACTTTGCACAAACATGGGAATATTATCCACCAGTTTTTGTCCTAGTTCTACTGCAGCACTGTTATCACCCTGAGTAAAACAAAAAAAAAGCACATTATACATTATAATTACCATAATTAGACAAATGGAACTAGAATTATAGTCACTACAATACTATCTTCACTAGACTTTTTTTAAACTATTCATGAGTTGGATCTTTTGTTGTACCTCTTTTTCAAAGTTGGTCAAGGTGCTTGCATAGAGTTTTGCTATACTCTGTACATATACAGCCTGTATATGACCGGGTAACATTGTTGCTTTTGTGCGCAGTAAAGATTCTAGTGTTGCAGCAATATCAGGCAGGTATCTTGAAATTAAAACATATTTACCACGTTAATTGATACAATTAAAGACTGTTTAAAATTCTTCAATGTGAAACACTTACTGGCTGAATTCCCCAGACAACCATGCTGCAGCATAGAGTACTTCACACATGCCATTCTTTTGTACATTACCAGATAATAACTGGTTGCTATTCAACAGTAGAGACTGGATAAGAAAATGGAAGAAGAAAAGGAAGATTAAACATTATGTTAGGAAACTCTACAAACATTATTTTCAAATGTATCATGTCACAAGTGTTTGGAGTGGTTGTTACCATGGTGATATACTAAGTATTCAAACTTTATCATGGTATATTATGAATATACGTACCAGACACTGTACAGCATAAGGACGGATAGCTTTGACTCTTATAGTGACATCCATCATCTGTGATGCAATCTGACGGCCATATCGTGTGCCCTCTACTCTTGTCAACTGTACCAGTACATCAATGTACCTGTAAGATGTAGTAAGATGTCATGACAATGTGAAGGTGGTATATTATTGTTAGTTATAAGATGTGGTGTAATATATGTGGTTTGACACACTACATGCATGTATCTACTGTAGTTTCCTATAGTTGGGTGTGATGTGGTATGGCATGGTGTGATATGATGCAATATGGTGTGGTCAGATGCATGGTACATTGTGACAAAGTGTGAAATTATATGGTGAGACATATCATGGTGCAAGGTGGTGATGTAGTGTAGTGCTGTTAGACATAGTGTAGTGTGGTATGGCATGGTGCTGTGTGGTGTAATAGGGTGTTAAATGCTGGTGTATAGGTGTATGTGTTGTGGTTTAGTTTCAGTACAAAAATATACATCATTCCCTAGACCACATACTCACCACTCAAAATTTGTAACATATTGATAATCAGATTGACTACAAATAAGGATGATTTTCGACAACAGCTCATCGCGATAACCTGTCAATCAGACCAACACACAGGTAAGAACACAACATACTACAATTATTACAGAGGGAAATGACTTAAATTGTTTAGCTAAATTTATGAGCAATTCTTACTCTGACTTGACGTCTTGTCCATATGTACCATTAGTTTCTTGACAATGTCCATGATATTCTTCTTAGAAACCTTAATAATAATTATAATTATAATTATAATTAGTTAGCACATGGCACATTGCCTCTATCTAGCATATTGGAAAGTGTGATAACTTCAAGCCTTCCAAAAGCGTTGAGGTACATGTAAGTAAACCTACAAATACAATTGCAGCACTTTGCACAACACTCACAATTGAATAATACCATCTATTTTGTATCGTTATGAATATCCCTACGTGTACATACCATTCCTACAATCAAGTCCAGGGCTCTCAACCTGATAGACTCATCTTTGTCATCCAAACACTGAATAATAATATCCCTGCAGCAAGAACCAAGAACATCATATGAAACACTACAACCACATACAATCTATACACATATACTGGTATACAGTCCATATAATTATTCTATGATGTAATGAAGGTTTTTATAGCAAAGAATACCTGTGTTGCTGTACAGCTTTGGGATGGATCTTGAGAATGTTAGACATAGATAGCAAAGCCAGGTACTTCACTAAAAATAGAAATTTCCATGAGGTATTGAAAAATGAACAAATGTGGAAAAATAATTTATAAGATGATAATATCCTATAATGATGGTGACAATGGTAATGGTGATAATCGTGATAATGTTAACAAGGACAAAGATGATGATGAATTTGACAAGATTATGATGACACAGATGATTAACTTACAGTTTTGGTCAGGGTCCTCAAGAAGCAGTCGCAGCTTAGATATACACAACTAGACAAAGTTTAAAAAAAGGCAACATTTCAACAAATGTTCTTTCATACTGTCCAAGTGTAATAACTGTCTTTAAAAAACTCATGAATAAAAAACAATAGAAACAATAGACTGTGAGAGAGGTTTGAAATCTGATAAAATATTGTCTTCATTTGCATAAACTTAAACTTGGATTTTCTCTGCCAAACTGGGTTCGTTTGTAAAAAATTCAGAACCTGAGAACATACACCTAGACATTTTTTAAGCTGTTCAATAACCTTGCAGATCATGTTTTATCAGGTCTAAAACCACTGGGCTATGCCTCGTGTTTTAAACTGGATAAAACACTCCTGCTTGTTTATTAAACAGTACATATACAAGTACAGAACGTGATTAGAAATTGTGCACTCTACCTGTATAGATGGCTGGTGATTTGGTAGGCCTGCCAATTAAGAAAAGATAATCCATTACAATGTCATCATTTATTTGGAATAAATATGTAATAAAAATATATAACACTTGTGGCCCAGCTAGGAAAGACTATAATGTTGGTGTTATGTGATCGTCCAGGTGTATAGTGTAGTCTTGAGAAAGACTGTTTTGACATCTGACGTTTCGACAACCTGAGTGGAAGTCACCTTCAGAGTGAGTTTCAAGATGACTTCCGCTCAGGTTGTCAAAACATCAGATGTCAACAACAGTCTTTCTCAAGACTACACTATACACCTGGATGATCACATAACACTAACATCGTTTACACCTGGGTTCAAACCATTCACTCTTAAAGACCATAATCACAGGCACATACCTGCAATAACAGTGTTGACACATTCGTAAAGAAGTGACATAGCAGAAGTGCTGCAAATATGAACACAATAACCACCTCATAAATCAATATTAATTATGATAAAGATTCACAATGTGCTTGACACACAATACATAGTACAAAAATATACCTGTGAATAAGATTAGTTAATGGCTCCAAGAGTTTCTTGCCAAGACGAGGTTCAAGAGGACACAGAGCACCAAACTGGACCAAAAACAAAACTAGTTATCACAATCATGGCAGCCATTGCAAATCACTAAACACCTAGATCTTCCAGACTCTCAATGTACATATACTGCATGCAGGCCACTCATTTCACTCCATTAACTTACCAATTTAATGATCTTGATAAGCATCCAGTTATTAGTAGAGTTTGTCATGAGTTTGAAGAACAAAGGAGCCAAGGAAAGGTAGTTTTTAGGATTCTTACGAGCCAGCTCGCAGATCACATTCACAGCTGCTGACTGGACACCTGAAGTCACAATTTAATAAAAAAATCCTTTCAAAATATACTAAAAATTATGTGTGTCTGATGCTGGGCCATTTATAATGTGAATATTACCTGGGTCTGAATCTTCTAGTTTTTCTCTCAGCCTTGGAAAAGCTGGCCTCAAAGCCTCAGGGAACTGGTACAAATGTATAAAGTTTATCAATGTGAATAATTCAAATGTTAGGCAAAGTACGTACAGGTATGCTTTACCTTCAAGAAAATCTTGTATACCAGTAGCACGGCTCTTTTCCTGATGTATGGTTTGGTGGATACTAGCTGTAGATCACAACAATAATATTCATCATCATCGCCATCATCTTCATTGTCGTCATCATAATCACTGCCATCAACTTTATTATCACTATCAACTCTATCATCACCATCAACATCATCAGTCTATCATCATCTTAATCACCTCTATACCTCAATCAAAAATCTGCAACATCATTTATATTCCTTAATATCAAACACAGTGATAAGATGTATACACTTTTAAATGCAGACTACTTGCTCATAAAGTTGCATTTGGTACCTACCAAACTCATGACATCATTGGCTAAGTCTCTGGCCAAGTCTGGAGATACGAAGCATGAGAAACCAGAGAGTGCAACTCCAGAATCGTACATGTTAATGCTACAGAGATCCTGTTAGGAATAAAATACAAATGTGAAATGGGTTTTGTGCATTTTTTTGGCCATTGAAAAACAGTGCAAAGTGCACACCTGTGATTAGGGAGCTTTCATTTATTATGGTATGTGAGGGGGGTCGGCAAAATTGAGCTGGGGTTAGGTTGACTTAAGAAGTCTCATAATTGGGGTTATTAAGTTGCAGAGGCGTGAGGCTAAAAGTATAGCTGAAGTCTTGAAGATTGTAGGGGGGTTATGAAATCTTAACTCTCCACAGAGGGGCTTTATGAAATGTTTGGTATCTAAGGCCCAAAATTTCGCCAATCCTTCTCTACGCCATAATAAATGAAAGCGTCCTTAATTCTTTGATTCCACTAGTTTGTTTTATAACAATATTAATAACACATACCTTTCTCAGCATGTTGGTAGTTAACATGAGGATATCCAGGCCTTCATGAAATGATTGAGATGCCGCCAGGTATCCAATACGCTGGAAAAATTGATAATACAGGTTACTATTTAAATAAACAAGAATAAAGAAATTACTTGGCAGCACATTACCTTGTAAGTAAACTTGGAACTGCTCATGACTTCAATGATGTTAAAAGCTGCCCAACTAATGTCATATCCACACATTTGAAGCTAAAATAAATATACATATATGAATATCATACACATTGAGAATCAAAGCCTGATTTGATGCTTACATAGGTCAGCTTGGCAACAGCATTGGCTTTAACAGTAGGATTTTCTTGCCGTAGTTCCTGTTTGATGTCATCAAGACATCCTGCAATGTATTTTGCCTAAAAAACAGTATGCAATGTGATGATTACAAGTACATGCATATAATATATATACCAGCTATACAATGCTTTAGAGTGGCATACCATGGAATATCCCATGCATCACTTGTATTTTCTGCGTACACACGAGCCTTTAGGAGAGTGTGTATACAAAGAAAATACAAGTGACAAGTGGGATATTCCATGGTATGCCACGAAAAAGAATTGTATAACTATTTTATCTCAGAGCATAGAAAATACAAATGCATGATGGGAAGGAAGAGTGGAATACTGATGAATAAACAATGGCTTTCCTGCATTCTGATTGGCTGTATTTTCTATGTTGTGGGATAAATATAGATATATATATAGAGAGAGAGAGAGAGAGAGTACATTAAACAACTTTGAACACCAAATAGATGATGATCCATTCACATCTATCACAAAATGATGGAGGTGATAATGATAATAGCATTTATCATTATTAATTTTTATTTAGTGATAGATATGAATGGATCCCCATTTATAAATGGATATATGTTTACATATATAACTGAGTATGCCTGACTCCGGTTAAAGGTAAATTGAGAAGTCCCAACCTATCTATAAGCACTGTTAAATCAGACTAAACTAGATACAAAATGATCAGTTTTGTTGCAGTAGAGATCAAATAATATACAATTTTTCTGATGTCTGTGTTCAGGGGGAGGGTAGGTTTTCGACACGTCCTCAACAATCATTCCCAAAATATCAGCTGTTATCTCACACAGAATAAACAACAACGCAATGTAAACAATGCCTTACTCTTCCAGGTTATTAACCCTTAGATTATATAACAATCGGGATTGTAAAACTGACTCAGTCAGTTCGTACAGTTCAAAGTAAACTTAGTGTAGGAATGAGTTCTGTACATCAAATAGTGAGTACTTACCTCGTTATCTTTGTTATTTCGTATTCCGCGGACCAAATCCGTTAGATTTTTCTCAAACATGATGAAGACCAGTTATCTATCAACTTTCTGATGTGGTTTTATAACAAATAAGGGAGTATTAGAAAGGCATTCTTTGAAAAACGAAACCCAAGTTTCACGAGACAGGAACCAAGATGGCGGACACTTCGTCTCGCTGAGGAACCTGGGAAATGTTTGATCATATGATTGCAGAGCAAATTAAAGTTTATAGGGGAGGGGAGGGAGAGACAGACCGCTTTTCTTTACTTCAAATTTTTCTATATTTTTGGTATTATCCGGGAATTATACCTTTCTGAAAATATTTGTGTTTACTAGAATTATTAAAAATATAATAAAATTTCCAATTGTTATTAGTTTGTGAATCTTTTGCTATTGGTAGCTTTGCGTGGTGATATTAGTAAGGGAGGGGAGGTATGAGACAAATTTGTCAGAAAATTTAAAAATTCAGAATTTGGAGAGAATTACCTTGATTTATTTTTTAGATATTCAGAACTAGTAAGCTAGTTATTTTCTAACCTGAGTATTATTCATTCTTGATAATTATTTTACGAACTTGAAATAACGAAAATTCATACTGATATGCAAATTTGGCATTTACTCTCCCCTCCCCTAATGACATACTCAGAACTAAAGTGTACGTCAGTGTAGTGTGAAGAGTTTGCACAAATTCCTTTCAAAATTCTCAACTTTTACGACTTTTTAAGCCTTTTTCATAACAAAATGTGGTTCAAAACTCCAAGGTTTCGCAAAATCTCCAGGCAAAAAGTGAGTTGACGTGTGTATTTGTTGTCTGCGTTCCTTCAGTTGAGTCTCATATTTCACTGTCATATCAGGTTACGACAAGACCTTCCTTCGTCATTGATGTTTTCTCATCGTCTTTATCTTGTTTTGGTCTTGGAAACTCTTGGAAAAGACTTTAAGTGGTAGGTACGCGACTGCTTTTCTCCTAAGTATTGTATAAACTTCTTTAAGAAGCCGTAAAAGCCTACAAAACTGAACAGGATTGATAAAACTTGACCTGAACACGATGTGTTTAATACAATGAGGTTTTTCACCCGAGTCTCAGAGACAGATATAAGCTTACATATATTTTGTTATTTTGAAGTATGTTCACAAGAAATAAATAAATACATGAGCACATGCACATGATGGAGTAACTTACTGTGCATCAAGAGGGTGAATATTAAAGGAAAATTATGAACCCAACTTGCTTATGAATTTTTATTTAATTTTTACAGGTGCTGAGATGAGACATAGCTCAGCTATCCTTTTTCTTGTACTATCAATTATAGTTATTTCAACTAACAGTTTGTTTGGTAGGTAACACCTTTAATTGGATTTATATCTAGATATACTAGATGTTTCATCTTTGATTTAATATTAGTTTTGCCTGTACCACCAGTGCGTTTACCATTTCTTTGTCTTTGACCTCTTGGAAATAGTTGTAAGCTCTCAAGGGCAGGATTGAAATAATTTTGAAATGTAAAGTTAAGATTATTAATTAGTAGGTCTAGATCTGAATCAGTATCTAGTTTTATGCGCTATGTTTTTGAATGTGTGTTTAGCTGACAAATGTCATGAATACTGTGGCTTGAACAGTGGTAAATGTCTGTCTTATGGTCGATGTCTGTGTCCATTTGGATGGACTGGTCCTAATGCTGCTTATATAACATCTGGGTCAAGAGAGGGAATGATTGTAGTAAGTATATATGACATTACACACACACTACATTATATACAGATAACACTTTGAAAATATATCCATACGAACACCTCATCCATGGAGCTAGCAAGCATCTCACCATAATGAAGATGACATTTGAGTTCCCAAGGGTGGGAAGGTCTGAGGCTTAGAAATATTTTTGTCCAGAAAATACCCATACCTTCAAAGGAATATTAGCTTGCTAACCCACCAGGAAGAACTATAACAAGTGCTATGGGTGTATCTGATACTATAGAGAATAAGTTCACATTATCTTCTTGAAATTATCTTTAGGAAGACATTTCTCTAATTTACTCTATATAACCTATGATAAACATACATAGAAAATATTATTATAATAATGTTATGTTGTTTTATTTTTCAGGCTGATTTCTGCACCATGGGGTGTCAATATAATTTCTTATTTCATAATCCATCTTGTGTCAGTTCTGAAGTTACATCTAAACCACCAACTACACATTCAAAAATCAATTATCCAGCAGGCACCTGCCAGAAAAGTTGTGGAAAATGTATGTGAATTAGCTGGTTTTGAGGTTAACCTTGAGCTTTTAGTAATTGAGACCAATAACGTAAGAGTATGATTGACAGCTGTCCCAAAACATCCTGACAAATGCCACAGAAAATTCAAGAAGTTTTATTTGCTGTCCAGTTGAAACTATCATGTGTATCACAAACTTTTTGTTTTATCAGATGAGTCTGCAGGTCATTGTTTAACCAATCAGAAGTGTCTGTGTTGGTGGGGATGGACAGGAAGTAATGCTATGTATGTCAATGATGGACCATACAAGAACAGGATTGTGGTAAGCTGGGATATTTCTGGAGCCTCACAGTATACCCTCCTGCCTTTGGACTACAGTACTCAGATTATTTCACTTTGCTTATAGGCAGATGACTGTATGATAAGCTGTCATTACACGCATGTATATCGGAACCCTAAGTGTATAGAGGACAATCAAGGTATATCATACATCTACATCTATGAACCAAGCTTGCTTAAAAAACATTTTGATAGATACATGTATGATTTTACTTTATAATTTAGAAACCCCATCAACAAGACCAGAATTACCAACTTCGAGAGAAGAAAGTAGTAAGAACAACAGTAATTATGTGTTAAGCTCAACTTTTACAGAATCTGGTGCTAGCATGGAGGAATCTCCCTCAACTGAACAACCTAGTTCAACAGCAGACACAAGAGCAGCAGAGGAGCTATCTATGACAGAACAGACTACAACAACAGAACAGCCTACAACAACAGAAGATATTACACCAACAGAACAACCTATAACAACAGAACAGCCTACAACAACAGAAGATATTGCACCAACAGAACAACCTATAACAACAGAACAGCCTACAACAACAGAAGATATTACACCAACAGAACAGCCTACACCAACAGAACAGCCTATAACAACAGAACAGCCTACAACAACAGAACAGCCTACAACAACAGAACAGCCTTTAGCAACAGAACAGCCTACAACAACAGAAGATATTATACCAACAGAACAGCCTACAACAACAGAACAGCCTACAACAGCAGATGATGTTACACCAACAGAACAGCCTACAACAACAGAACAGCCTATAACAACAGAACAGCCTACAACAACAGATGATGTTACACCAACAGAACAGCCTTTAGCAACAGAACAGCCTACAACAACAGAAGATATTATACCGACAGAACAGCCTACAACAACAGAACAGCCTACAACAACAGAAGATATTACACCAACAGAACAGCATTCAACAACAGAACAGCCTACAACAACAGAACAGCCTACAACAACAGAACAGCCTACAGCAACAGAAGATACTAAAGTAATAGAGCAGCTCACAGCAACAGAACTGGAAAAGTCCACAGTAAAGACAGGGGAATCAACAACTGTCGAACAACTTTTTCCAACAGAACAGCCTGCTACAACTATAGAAAAAGCACAACAACCTGAGGCCACAGTTGACATTGGACCCACAGAACCAACTGAGATGACTGGGCCAGTTGAGCCCACAGAACTTGCAGAGTTTACAGAGTCTGTTGAGCCAACAGAAGCAACAGATGAAACAGAGCATACAGAATCTACTGAGCATGCAGAACTGGCAGAGTTTACAGAGTCTGCAGAACCCACACAACTGACAGAGTTTACTGCAGCCACAGAAGAGGCAGAGCATACAGAATCTACTGAGTCCACAGAACGAAGAGACTATACAGAAACTGCTATGCCCACAGAACTGACAGAGTTTACAGATTCCACAGAGTCTGCTGTGCACACAGAACAAGCAGAGTCTTTAGAGTCTGTTGAGTCTAGGGAACTGACAGAATCTACCACAGAACTGACAGAATCTACTGAACCCACAGAACTGATAGCATCTACTGAGCCTACAAAACAAACAGAGTTTACTGAACCCACTGAGCTAAATACTGAGAGAACTGAGCCTGTGGAAACAACCATTTTTCATCAACCCACAGAGTCTACAGGACTTCTTGAACCTACTGAACCTCTCGAGTCAGATGAAGCTTTGGAAGTCAAAAAGGGATCCAAGGTCAGTGATCTTATCATTATTGGGTTGAACTTGAGAAAAGGGGACTGGAAACAGGGAGGGTGGAGGGATTGGGTTCGGGATGGTGGTGGTAGTGGTAGCTGCTGCTAGTCCCGGGGGTGGGGGAGATTCCCTTATAAAAGGGGGTGGGGGTCCTCGTCAGAAATTCTGAAAATGACCCCTAAAAGGGACTTGTATTTTGAGATGATGGGCGTGGCAGTGATGAAGTTTCACCCCTAAGAGGGACCAATCAATAACTTATTATTTTGGTTCGGTTTCTCAATCCCTCCTCCTCTTATAAGGGATTAAAATAAAATTAGTCTTTGAAAAGAAGCATTGTTGTTGATCTTATACCCTAAAAGGGACCACAAAACTCAGCTGGTGGGCATTCTTGTCATTATCACCCTAAGCGGGACCAAAACACTGATTTCAAACCCTAAAAGGGACGACGAGGACCCCTGCCCCCTTTTATAAGGGAGTCCCCCTGCGGGCTGCTAGTAGTAGTGGTGGGGACAGCAATGATGGTTGATAAACTGCTGTGGTTTTACCATACATGACAGAATAAAAATATAACCAAAGCTAGGAATTTAAAGAGACAATCCTTTGTAAACAACTGAGCATTTTGTTTCACTTTTTAACAGGGGCAGGGTAAAACTCCTGTTTCTTCGGCATCCAAACTGAGCACTACCATGGTAATATTTGGTATCGTCGTAATCATCTGTGCTATGATTGGTTTAGTTGCCATGGCAAAGTATCATGGGAAATGTTTCAGGAGACATGTAGGATACAGACAGCTGGGAGACAATGCGTATTTTGTTAATGACACAGAAACAAACAGGGACTTAGGCAATCTTATCTAAATGTATTTAACATACTGAGAACATTTGTCACTGATTGGATAAATATTATTTCAAGTAATTGGAAGCCTGTAGATGGGATCCCTGTGTTACCTAGTAAGTACATCCTTGTCAGTAATTGGACAAATGACCAATAAAAACAATGATGTAACAGGAAAATTCTGGACTAACAAAGTAAGGTGTTGGGGTCCCTGTGTCGAGTTCAACACAGGAACCCCAAAATAAGGACCAATGTAGAAGTATCCAAGGGAAAGTTATTAGACTTGTTGACTATGATTAAAGTTCGCCAATGAGTTTATAAAAAAATTTGCAAAATTTTAACGAAATTCGGAAAATTTGGAATCGTAGAAAAGATAGCCAACTCGAACTGGACGTCGGGATGCTGAAGCGACAAAATTGTTATTGACGTTCTATGATAAACCAAATCGACTAGCATGTTGCTATCAATTCAAATCTTTTGGGAACAAGATTCTTTGTCTTTTGTATTTCAGTATCACATGCAAATAAAATGAAAATTTTTGGAACAAAAGTTTTTATTCCCAGAAGTTTTGAATTGGGTAGAAACGTACATAGAACGCGTTTGCCGATTTTTGTCTATCCATTCGATTTCAAATTCATTTTTTGAAAGCGTTTAAACGGTTTGAAGCATAACGGTTTTTTCCGTGGCAAGAGCTGCTCGAAGACAAGCCTCACAAAAGTGTGTCATGCGCGCGTGACCTGAAGCACGCGGAATACGCGTCACATGAGTCACTGTTGTGGTCAGTAATAGCGTTGTAATAGCTCAATATGACTGGTGTGCTATTCACAGGTCATGTGAAGTGGACTAGATCACTATACGCGTGACTGATCATCCTTTCTTCAAAATTCGATCAAGTATTCGGTTTTTGCGCGCTTGATAAGAATCACTGTTTGAGCTCCAAAGCGTGCTTTTATTCACGCATCTGCGAGCTTCTTAGAATAAACGGAAATTTATGTACAATAAATTCAGGAAACCATTAGACATTACCAATACATTTATATCATTATTATTATCTTTTCTGCATTGACTCTCTCCGTGTTATTTTTCTTGCTAGTTATTCCTTCGTATTGCACATTTAGTTTTTCATCAGTCAATTTTATGAGTATACCATTACGGTCATTTGTGTGGCATTTTGTTATTCTTTCATTTGCTTTGCTATGCTTACAGTTCTTAGTCATGTGAGTGTAAATGCACGTGTAAACCCGATGGTCGACTGGCCTTGAACCAACTTCCCTGCTTGAACTAACTTCTGTCACGCATCGACGTGACGTTCATTAAGAGAACTGATCCCTTTATAGTCAAAACATGACCACACAAACTTAAATCAGAAAATCTTAAGAGCCACAAGCCAAAAATGTCTTTGGAAAAGAAAAAGAAAGAGAAAGGTAGCTTTGAGTCTTTGAATTCCAGAGTTTTTAGCTCTGAGGTTGGCATACAATTTATGAAAGTTTTTATGAAAGATCTTTGCTTTCTTCACTACCATGGAAACCGACCTTTGATTTGAGAATCCCAAAGTCACGGTTGGCAGTTACATCAGCCATTATATTGCTTTTTTTAAGTCTTAGCCAACATGGAATACCATCTCCCTTCGTTTTAACTTTTTTGCCATGCTGTGAATTGAATTTTTCTAAATTTGTGCGATGCTTGTGGGATACTATGACACTCAAATGGCTTCCCACTATCGGAAACCAATAAAAAACCAAGACGACGCACGGCATACACTCACAATTTATACGCAAAGCCGATTTACTGTCAAGGGGTTTAAGCCGGGATGGTGTTACGTCAACAAAGACACACCCACAGTACCCCTGATTTCTGTGTCACCGACGAAAGGTTGCAAACCTGAGACCGTTCGCTGACGGAAGTTTGCGACATCGTCTTGAGAAATAACGGTCAGATATTGATCATTACCAAATGAAACGAAGTGATATGACAATATTGCATTAAAAGCTGTCCAAATTGATTCTATAGCTGAAGCAAATCTTGGGAATCTATCTCACTGTCTTTTGTATCACAATATATTCATGAACACACTTTCCTTTTTGGAACAGCATAAGGTCCGTCAGGCCACCCCACTGAGAAGCGTTACATTTTTTTTTAGATTCGTATGACTGTTCTCCGGCCTGAGAACTTCACTTACGCCTTCAAAAGGACTTGTACGTAGCCTACCCCACAAAGGAACCTTTTGCAAGCTGCTCTAATACCATCACGTATGCCGATTTCCTGGACGCATTTTTGCTTAACCAAACTGATTCAAGTATAAATCAATTAACAAGATTTTAGAAAGTCCATTTTATGTATCATAGGAAATAAGTCTGTAGATTGCTGTTATATTTTGTACATTTTACGATCGATTAATTGTTTTCCTATGCACCAGGCAGCTCGACGCGTGCACCATAACACGACTTCTCATTAACTCTACAGCACGTACTGTTATAACCCTGACACTAAGTCCGAACAAATATTTGCAAAGCCGCAATATATAATGTATATATATCTAAGTATGGACTATACCAGTGACAGCGACAACCATTCAGTGATCTATTTGTAAGTTTTTTTCATGGTCGTTAAAGTCAAAAGGCCGCTGGGAGTCTTTTATGAACGTGAGAGTATTCCTAGGCCATGTGACGCCTTTTATGAGTTTATAGGGCTTTCACGAGAAAAGAGGTGGAGTAAAAGAGCTCGAGATTGGACTTGGTGCAAAAACAAGCTGTTGATATCGATCAAGGATTAATAGTAGGCACGTACTGGAAAGAGAATTTGAAAAATGTTGCGCTAAGCCACCTGACTATTTCTACAAAACATCAGACAAAATTTTGACGATATTAGAAAGTGTTTTTATTTATCATAGAAAATAATTTCATACCCCCTTATTAATTCCAAAGAAATACTTTCAGAACCTTTTGCATCGTTTTGGATTCCTTTTTTTCTGGTCCGAAAGTATATCCGAGTCCCCTAGTTTGGCATGGGTTCCCCCCTCCCCTCATATAAATAAGGAACAGTCCTTAGCGGCTTCTGTTGCAATGTACGTCTCAGAAGCTTTACACGTAAAGACAATGGCGGAGCACATGCATTGTGGACCAAAGAAATGAAAATTCACGACCATAGTTAACAAAAAAAGAAAGCCTATATCTGTTGCTAAGACTGACTATCGATGTTATTGGCAATAACTCGACAGTCTTAGCAAAAAATGGCACCTTTCACTTGGGATTTGCGATACCAGAGAAAAAATAGAGTTCATTCAGTTTATAGATGTGATTCCGTCTTAGTAAGGCATTTCATGTAAAGATGAGTTTATATAGCAAACAAACTTTCACGATATTTTCGTGCTCTTTGTATACACGTCGATCAGCCACTATTAGCAGTGTTATGAAATACAATTTGCAAGGTGTGAAGTTCGTATTTTCAGTTGTAAAAATTGCATGGATTTGATGCACGAAACGAAAACTCCGTTTTTTATGGCACTCAAGAATTCCAAAAGTAAGGACAATTCATTTGCATTCGTTTCTTTTTACCTTAGTGCTTTCAAATATGGCTTTCAATTTGTCAGTTTGCAGATAAACTTTACGTTAGTAGATTTACTTTACGTTAAGAATATTCCGTGTTCCGGCAAGAAAAAGTTGATATTGAATTCATGATTAAATAATACACAAAATGTAACTAGCGAATTAAAGCGCGCACATAAAATTAAGCAAGCCTGCATGAAGCCTGTTATGATTACAACAAAAGAAAAATAACTAATTCTACCGTCACTAGTTTCATCTTCAATCCTTTGTGGAATCTCACTGTGCATGAAAATCGGTTTTCCACTTGCTTATTTGTCAGAATATTAGTTACCATGTCAGCCGGTTTTTCCCGCCTTCCTGTTACTGCTTTACCATTCATTTAGCTTGTTCTCTTAGAAACCAAATTTAGTTTTCACCGCTACTATGAGAAAAAATCTCCCGAGAAACAGTTTAAAGAATCCCAGCTTCATCCTGTTCCACCCCATTGAAATCAAGTTGGTTTATTCTTCACATTTCAAAGCTGGTATTGAGAAGAATAGAAAAAATAGCAAAATATATCAAAAGGAAAGGTAGATAAAGTAGATAAAATAAAGAAGGAAAAACATATGTCTTGAAATATTTAACTCCCTGCCGGGATTTACCATTATCTAAAAAATACTAGACGTAACATTCCACTATATCGATTTCCATCTGATATTTCAGAATCTTATCCACTAGATGCTGGTACTTGCATTCACGTGTGTGAAGAACTGTGTCCAACCTCGTGGAGTGTGAAAAGACTCAATAATTACGAAAGTAAATCAGCTCTTTGAATTTAACATAAAAATACTTTAGTTTATATGGTATTGTGAATCGATACGACCAAATTCTTCTCAATCTAGGACTTACTTCCTGAAGGACTGACAACTTGTTGAAGGTCCGTGTTCATATAAAAAAACGAAACAGCGCGGAATATGTATATTTCCATAAATGAACACACTCTACAGATATACTTTGATGCTTCTTTAAAACGTTTCAAACCCATATTGTTATGATCAAATTTCGCTTTTACTCTTGTTTTTTTAGTAATTTCCCAAGACAATGAGACCAGATATAATTGATTAGCTTGGTTTCCACCTTTCTGCTTGTGAATATGATACGATACAGTGGGTTGACAGTTACATCACCGCGTCTATTATGGTCCCATATCCATGGTCGCGAAATCTTCACAGTTATCTATTGTTTTGGAATCTAAAGTCAAACAGTTTTTTTCTTAAGCCATCCAGCCTTAATTGTCGAAGTTGTCGCTTTATTTTATCACCTCGTTTCTATTTTTCTCCTCAAACTCTTACGTCAGCTAGTGAAGATCTCGTAATTTCTTCTAGAATCTTCCAGAAGCTTCTCAGATATGCTTGTATAACTGTGCTTAATACTTTTCTCTGTGGGCGAGGATATATAGTCATGGGCGCGAGACCGGAAGTGATCTTCAGTTCTAAGTTGCGAAACTTTATCGGTTCAATAGACTAGGATTGTTCAGAACAAGAATAGTCAAACAGCTTGCGTGTAAAATATACCTAGAAAACAAAAACGACAACGTCACATTATCTTGTAGCTTGGAATTTAGTAAACCATTGCACATCATTGCTAAAAATAACTATACTATTTCCAAGCAACATTTTCACGTCATTATCCATTATAGTTATGAAATAACAGAACACATCTCGACTCCTACTGACAGTAACTGTAACAATTGCTTTCGACATACTTCTAAATGTGCCTCATCGGAAAACTGTTATTGCAGCAATGATATACTGGTGACCTGTTTTCTCTTTTGACATGTGATTATTCCAACGAATTTCAAGGATGTATTGCAACTCCATTTTCAGGGTCTGACCTCACGAAAACATCACAAAAAGATCAATCAAATATGTCGCACACTTTTACCATTCCATTTAGACATGATCTTATTAATTGGTTTTTGTAAAACCTAACTAATATATTGTATTTTATATAAGTGGCTTACAAAACAACCCTGAAGCTATCCTGGCTATATTAGTAAGCCATTATTAAGAACAGAAATAGAAGCTATACCCAGGGCATTGAAAACAATTACAGCTCCTCAGGACAGAGCATTTTTATCTTTTTTTTATCGGCCAGTTTTGATAAAGAATATATATTTAGACGTCATCTCTCTGCCATTATCATTGATTTTCTAACGTTTAATTGCGTTTTGTCGCCGGGTTCTTGTTATTTGCAAGTGACATAAAAATAATCAAGTCATCGGCAAAAATACCTAGGTTATCTGAACATGTTTTCAATTCAGAAACAATAGATTTTATGGTTTTGCAGCTTCGTTTGAGTACGCACAGTATTGTGGCTTCTTTTGTTGAAAAATCACCAGCAAAAAAAAGTACGCATTTGGACATGAATTCGGCATTGAAAATCCTTGAAAACTTGGATTTATTTTTTAATCAATAGAGCTCTTATTATTATCAAATAGATAAACAAGTCTGAGCGAGCCTTAAAGCAAGTACCTAGTAAATAACTATCTTACAATAATGACTATTGTCCACTTTTGTTCTGGTTGATCCCGGTTTGTATCAGGCAAGACCACAATGTTGGATCTGTTCCATTTCCTCTTCCATTTCCGAAACACTCCACTTTTTCCAGACTTGAAGATAAGATTGCACATTTGAAATAGATCCTGTTTATTCTTATTGCAAAGGTTTTTTTCCTCGTGTATTTATTGGTATTTAAGAACGTACACACAGTTTCCTCGTTCTATAGAATAATCAGGAGCTAGAAAACTGCAGTGTTTGCTTAAGATAACAAACACTTTAGATATTGGCATACAGCCATATTCGAAAACAGGCGAAATTTACGATCTTCGCAACATATATGCAGGTTTTGACATAAACACAAGCTAGAAGCACACGAATAGTCGATGCTTTGCTTTGTCTTATTCCAAAAACACTAGATTTTCTTAAATTTGGCGTTCATGCCGTTCTTCACGTCGTCATCATGGCAGGGTACGTGTTGTCGTTTGATCTTTTTCACCTTCAAGACCTTCAAGACAGAATATGAGTTTTTGACGCGACATTCTAGTCTGCTATATTACTTTCGTGACTTCGTTCCAAAATGATAACGCTGAATTTCATCACGCTTACCTGAGTAAACTAAAAAAATTTATTTGCACGATCTTGTTTTGCTAAAAACAAAATTGCAATTTACTCTCCTTACACCTCCCCTGTGCGTAAAAATTTTCGGTCACGTTCGCAAAAACAAGGATATTTAATATCGTTTATGACTTTTTAGGATTTCAATTTCGAATTCAAAGCACAAACTCCTAGTAATATTTTGCTTCTTTTGCAAAGATAAGTAAATCTTCTTGATCTTTCTTTGCCGAGCATTTAATCTATGAAAATTAATTTGTATGCAAAGAAAGAAAAGCTTTCAAGCGACTTTCGGGCCGATCAGGCACACATGACAATCAAATAAATCCTGGTTCATTCGTAATTATCTGAATTTGCATATAACAACAAGATTCTATTATGGATTTGAAAAGAGTGTGAAGTCAGTGATAACAAAAGATGCCAAGTCCTCTGGGGATTACACTTTCACGAAAACAGCTTTAAAAAATAAACTATCAGCTTCTAAACTCGTTTAAAATCATCCTTTTGTGACCTGTTTCGCGAATGTTTTTGTAAAAATCACGATTGAATAACGCTACGTGACACGCTGTGACATACGACTGTTTATAAAGTGTGTCCAATAGTCTATTGTTACGCGATGATTGACAGGTGACGTCACAGTAAGGTATATAAAATCCCTTTCGCTGTCAGCCTACATCTGTTGCGAGCTTTCCCCTGAAAGAACAAGGAAGGATTGTGTTCCATCTAAAGAAAAGACTGCAGATCGGAGTACTTAACTCGCTTTGCTGGAGAAAGGACTCACAAGGACATCACAGAACATTTGGTAAGGATCTTAATATTCGTTTTTCTTAGCTATAGAGCGGTTTTTGGGCGCTTCGCGTACTTTATTTAGCGTCGTTTGCAAGCGATTATTCACAGCCCTTCGCGAGCAAAAAATTTTTCTCTTTTGTCTTGCCATCAGATTTCTGCTCGATTCTCGGTGTTTAGACCTCTTGTCGCTTAGATTAGACCTTAAACTATCTAATAACCGTTAGTTCAGAGCTTTTGTTCACCAACAACTACAGTTTAAACTTTAAACGAGCTTTTTTCAAAAATTTTGCGATCGAAGCGGTTTTTAAAAAATGCTTTGTACGCTGATCAACGAATAATCATTTCAGCATCTTCAAACTTCTTGAGCCTGTTCTAAACGAGGTTTTCAAGGTTTCTGACGTTTCTAGAGCTTAAAAATGTTTGCAGAGATGTGGGGTTTTGGGTTGCAAAACCTTGGTATCTGGGAGCACGTCCGAGATTTTCTACTGGCGATCGATTTGCAACTTGACACGTCGAGTCGGTTTTCGTAGCATCTTCAGTTGACAGATAGACAAATACTTCTTTTCCTTGTAATTCTAGAATTACCTAAATTTTTATCCCGGTTCAGCTCACCTCAAGCTCCTTTACATTCATCTCTATCGATTTTCGTCAAAAGCTATCATATCAGACCGGGAAATAATTCATGTGATATTTTTGGATCGAAAGCCTTTGGACGTCTGTTGCGATTTCCTTCGTTTTATTTTGCGACAGCAAATTCTAGCGCTTTATTTTCGCTTTATTTTAGGTTTAAGCTTAAGTTAAGGTCGTTTACATTTCGAAACCACGAAAATTTGTTTTCGACCAGTAAGTTTTGGACGTGTGACACATTTCACAATACTAAAATATTAATAACTTGTTTTGAACGATTTTGGTGTCGAAAAATTTGGGGTTTTTTTGCTCTAAAAAATCTTTATTTTGTACGCATCTTTTAAAAAATCCCCTAGTTGGAGCTATTTTTATAAAAATTGATATGCAGGGAGTCATGTGAGATCTAAATGTAATCAAGAGAAAAATATGATGCAAGCTTAATTGTTGATTGCAAAGTAGATTTCTTTAAATGCACATATATATCCATGTGAATTTCAATATATCATCCTTTCGTGTTTCAGGTTATTGTGAAGATATTTCAGACAAGGAAAAAAATAATAATGAAGATTGTGCTGTTTGCTGATTTTATTGCCACCAACCATGGTCTCAACCAAGCACAATATGTCTTAAAACAGCTTTGTGACCAGGGTCATCACATCTCACTTTTTGGTAAGTTTTCCTTTTCATTAAATCGTTTTTTCTATTTCTAAGTATGTATTTAAATCTTCAGTCCCCTGGGAAGCCTCAAGTTGGCTTAAATCCATGATATGTCATCCTTGAAGTATATTGTTTTCGCGTTCTGCAAGAAATAAACTGGTGCATAAACTATTTTTGTGTTATTTTGAAGTGACTGGTTTTTACTGATCTAATGTTACTTTTATCTACCGGCTGAATAAAAAAGCGATTTTGTTTTTTACTAATTTTTGCTAATGGCTGTCACATGGTTAACCATACATCTCATTTAAAATTCAAATTAAAAAGTTAAATGTTTACCCTTCTTATATAAAGCCCTCTTTGTTTTTGAAGCTTTTTACTGATTTTTAGATTAGTTGCAAGGTTTTTCTCTTGTGGATAAAGACTTATAATCTCCTAAAATCCATCAAAACTGAAAAAAGTTTAAAACTTATAAACAGATTTTATGATTTAATGTATTTAAATTTTCAAAGAAAAACATATTTATGTGTAGTGTTTGATAATGCTTTATATATTTGTATATCTTTAAGGGATATACAAGACTAATTTCCATCTTTTCCCTCTTTTTCAACAGAATGTTCAGGTGTAAGTGTACCAATTTTAATATATGAAGAACCAAGTACTGCAATTAGAGGTGTTTGTGAAGATCCTCTCATCTTGTTAGAAAGAAAAGTTCTTCAGGCAGATGCCATCTTACTAGTGACAGACAGACCCACATATGACACACCAGCCTCATTAGTAACAGTGAAAAAACATTTCAGAGGTAGTAACTATGTATGGAGACCTTATGGTATCAATTGTATATTAATTGGAGGGTCAGTTCACAGTCGCAAGGTAGCCATGGTTTTGCACAGTTTGCTTGAAGGTTCAGACTACATGTCTGGGTGCTTGCCAAGACGATGCTCATGGACCAAGTTATATGCTATTGACTACAGTATGGAGACACCAGGACCTTGTGTCTTGTAGCCAAATCAAGCAAAAAGGAACAGACAATACATTGACTTGAGCTGTGTTTTAGCAGCCAGTTGAGTGGAATATATTCGGATTCATATTTATAGAAGATACTTTGTGGAAACATCTAGCATTCTTGTTTGGTTCCTGTTCAGAATGTTTTATATTACTTTCTTCATCAGATCATCCATTTCATGTATTCTTTCATTCTTTCTTGAACAATCACAGTTTTGTTAACAGTCACACGTAAGCTGGTTTCAGTTTAGAACACTTTAAAATCAACAAAAATAATATTTGTAAAATTAATGTTCAATACTAGGGTTGTATATATGATATTTTGTGTATATAGGAAGCAAAAAAAGGTGAGGGCAAAAAGCTTTTATTGTAAATAAAAAGAATTATTGAGTCTTAACTTGTTTGTGAGTTGAATTATTCTATGATCAGAATATACCTTTCCTGAATTCTCTTGGATGATCACGAAACATGGTTCCAAGTCAAGACTGGACTTGATTCTTTTGTTTATCAAGGCCAACCTTGACTTGAAACCATTGTTTTGTGATCATCCAAGTGAATTCAGGAAAATACTAACTACAATATTCCTTGATGATTGAATTTTGAATCTTTAATGTTGTGTCTGATATATTGGCTATTTCTTAGTATGTGTAAGTGCTGTGGAGTACCTATGAAATGGGGGGTTAAGGTTTGACGAGGATTGTGGGGCACCTTTGAAATTGTTATAATCAACAATATAACCAGTCCTACTTGCTCCATGGCCCCTGGAGTATAGAAGTACATCATTACATATCTGTACTTAGTGTTTGCTAGCAAAAGCATTGTAAAGCTCTTCACAAGTTGCTTTGTATCACAAACCAGTTGGTCTCTGGTTTGCCACACATGAATGGCAAAGGCTTACATCAAATGAAGTATAGGCCCCTTGCACATGTCATCAGAGCAGCTCCATCTGGGGGACAAAACAAAAGACTTTTGCTCTCTTCAGAGCTAGAATCCATTATTTTGTCCCTCAGATTGAGCTGCTATAATGAAGTGCATGTGCTCTTATTTTGCTCATGCCCTGCCTTCTACATAAACATCCTTAAGTCTTTTACACAGTATTTGAACCCTAAGGATGTCTGTGTAGGGGGCTACTGCTAGTTGCCAACAGCTTTCTTGAAGGCTGTTCTTATTTTCTTGGATTGGTGGTGACCCCTCATTGTGATTGTTGCTTCTTTTCTCTGATTAATATTGAGTGAAGAACTGAAAATTCTATATAAAGAAATCTTCACGGTTCAGGGTAAGCTCTAAACACCTCCAGGTCAGATGTTGCTTTTAATAACTGGCCTGTGAATAATGGTAGGGTTTTGTTTTCTGTATTTTTAATGTGAAAGCAATGATTGAGCACTGATAAATGCGCGTTCGAGATCCATCCTGAGTCTGGCAGATTGTGAAATATATAATTTGTTATTTTTTAGGCAAATGTCACTGATTTCCTAATAAAAACCCTTTTCAAGGTTGGGGACCGGAAATCAGCTGAAATCGTCCGACTCTCTTAAAATAGATTGGTAATTTAATCCTAGCACGACGACGCGGAGGTGATGAAGCTTGGTTTCTTGCTGTGCAAGGCAAACTTGATGGCTGCACGCGACGAAGCTATAACCTTGAACGAAAAAGAAAAGAATGTCCCGTAGGAGGGGGCTTTTATTTTTACATTGAGGGAATGCAATGTCTACTGTGCACACAGTTTGATAATAATATCATATGCCTCTTGATCTCCACAAGTTACTAGTAAGTTATTTCATACCTCCCTTATTACGTGTAATACTTTCAGAACCTTTTACAACGTTTTGGAAATCCTTTTTTCTGGTACAAAAATATATCTGAGCCCCTTAATTTCTCGACGATCCTCCTCCTATAAAAACGTGCGTCTCAGAAACTGCACACGTGAATACAGTGACTGAGGTCACGTAAAGGCGCGGTATCATCTGGGCGCGGGACATCAAGTGCGGGTCATGCGGGTGTATTTAAATAGTATATCGAGCACCCGCAACTTAGTGCGTGAACCACACGCGACGTACGTTTTAACCTAGCAGAGGAAAGGTTTAAGCAACATGACGTTCTACTGCAGCTGTGGTCGTCTTCATTATCATTCTGAAGACTTACCATACATGCTGTCGCATGAAAAGCGTAAAGCAAATATGAATACCTCATGCGAGAGCCTCAAATTCAAGAATAGTTGAGCCTGAAGCAGGGAGTTTTATATTAAAGGAATGCAATACCGTTTACCCAGTATGATAATAATATCATATACTGTGATGAAGTGCGTGTTCTCGAGCGAATGAATTAGGATGTACTAGGATAACCGTTGGTGGTAACACCAAGTGTCTAGAATGTTCTTTTGGTTTTTAGAAAGTTCTAGAATAAACAAGTTTGTTAGTTCATATGAATCTAGCTCGTTGAAGTTAGTTGTGTACCCTGCGAGTCTCCTTTTACCTCCTCCACAAGCGAAAGCCGGAAGGACAGTCTTCCTTTCCTTCTCTCGCTTGTGGAGGAGTAGTTTCCCTTGCAGCGTACCCTGCGAGCAGAGGTTTTTTTCTTTCCCCTCCGTAGGCGACTGCCAGGCCTACGGAGGGGCAAGAAAAAAACCTCTGCTCGCAGGGTACTCGCAGCGGTATTCGTAGCCGTTATTACCGTCGGTCAAATTTCACAAATAACGGCTGCGAAGAAAACTAGTGGACGAGCCAAAGGTGACGCTGCTCGCAGGGTAGAGTTTGTGACACAATTTTCTTGTTAATATATCTGAGTCCCCCAATGCATTTGTAACCGATCTTCCTCTCCTATAGACAAAGAACAAGGGCTTCTCTTGTAACGTGCGTCTGAGAGAAACTGCATACGTGAAGACAGTGGTAAAGGTCACGTCCCGCACGATACGTGGTAACGTATCATGCGGGACGTCAAGCCGTGGAGAGGTATCGAAATACGTTTTCGCAGTACCAGAACGAAGGTTGATTCTGGTTCTTTTTTCTCTTTTTTGGTTAGTCTGTTGTCGATGTTTTTCGTGTCGCCGCATCGTACGAGCAAACACGTGCACATGAATGTTTAATCACGTTATTCCTGATTCAATATTCGATTTAATCTTAAAATAACTTAAAACAATAGCTTTTAAAATCTTGACCCTCTCTGAACCCCGCTTTATCCCCAGCAAAATCTATTGACAAGTACACAAAAATATTTTTATTATATAAACTACAGTGTTTTACAAGGATTTCTACCAGTGAGAAATGTCGTATCTCAGCACACGTAAACTATACGATATTTTTCACATGTGAAAATATCAACCAATCGAACTTTTAGTATTCCGTGGTAGAAATCCTTGAAAACACTATAGTTTACATAATAAACAGAAAAATACATGGACGCTTGGAGATATGGAATTT
>JAAAQI020075449.1:0-17063 GCA_011800005.2 Stichodactyla mertensii | reverse complement strand
AATAATAATAATAATGATAATAATAATAATAATAATAATAATAATAATAATAATAATAATAATAATAATAATAATAAACTAATTTGACAGACATAACTTTATGAATAATCTTGAATTACTAAGTTATTTGCTCTTGGTCTTTATGTTGCTTTTAGAATTAATTTTAAAGTAAGTATTAAAAGTTTTCATCATATGCATTCTTGAGTAGCCTTTATAACCTACTCTGAGATCAATTATACTAACATAAATTATTTGATACAGAAAAACTTTTTCACGAATTAAAATCAAAAGTATAATTTAAAGGTACCTGCATGTTCTTCAGTACTGAAATGATTGTTTGTTTTGAGATAGAAATATTTCAAGGGTACTCAATATATTTGCCTTGCAATAATTGTTAATTATCATTGAATTTCTTTCTTACCTCTCAGCTCACACCTATGGTATTTGTTTACTTTGTGTTCTCTAACATGTCTGCTGTCAAACTGCCAAGGATTAGTAGAGGAACAAAAGCTATCTTTAATCTTTTAAATTCACTGCATCATTATCTAGAAATTGAGGTAAAGCTCTTCATTTGAATTGGTCAAATAAAGCTAAGAAGATTGTGCAATGATAAATCCTTTCAAATTCATTATCTCTGGAAAATATTTTGTTTTAAATATGGATTTGAATGTATCCTTTTAAAAAAAATTAAAAATCAACAACATCCTATTTTCACAAATGCAGTTTTGATAAAAGCTCTTAAAAAGTTGAAAGACTTTCACATCAAAAACAAACCACTTGAAAAATTTCTGGTTCTTTCACTGTCAAATGTTTCAATTTATTGGTTTATTTTGATAGTGTCTTTCCTGTATACATGCATAATTTATAACTAAGTTGAGTAATAATTCATCAAAAAGTAAACTTTCATCTCATTGATCACAAGCAATCACAGTTGATGATTTTATTCAAAAACAAATTATTGTTCAATTGTTATAAGAGAGCAAGGGCCTTAATCTTTAGTAGAAATTCACAAAATAAAAATGTTCCCAAGCTAAAAATCCATGTTGAGACTTCATTAGTTGAAGAATATTCCAACTCAAATTTGTGAGAAAAAATAAAATTTCAGAAAGATATTTTTGAAATATGAAACATTAAGATGGAAGCTGAGTTGCACAATTGTGTTTGGCCTGCTACACAGCAGGAGGGATAGAAAGGCTGACATGTCTCAAGGTTATGACTTCATTATGAGTAGGTGTCCATTATATTTATTATATTTCATTTTTGATATCATGCTGTAATATATATTTTTTCTGAGACAGTTTGCTTGTTAAGGTCAAAATTTCCCTTTCATATTTTAATTTTTTCTTTTAAAGATTAAACATCTTAGAGATAATATCTAAACAAAAATACAGTATATTCATAAATTTGTATTTTTCTTGTAAGGGATTTTATTTCTTTTGTAAGAAATCTTCCAGTTTAAACTTGGTGTTTTAATACTGGATAATTGCATGTAGCCTTCAGAGTTTAGAAATAAAGTTATGATCTCATTTGTATTTTAGATTTCAAACCGTTAAATCACTGGAGGTTTATTTTATTGAATTTATTAAAGAAATTTGAGAAAAATGTTTTTTTTTTACTATGGAGAATAGCAGGATATAATGTGTAGTATACAAACAAGCGTTAGCTGAATTTTAAGACTGCAGAAGTTTTGCTATTTTCTTACATTTACTTATAATATGTCTCTTAAATCTTGTTTTATTCTTGTCTGGTAAAGAAATAGCCCACTTTAGATATTTTGAGTGATCCCACTCGTAAGAGTTATATTTATTTGTCCAGTTGTTTCTCTAGAGCATTTATACAAGTCTTATTACCAAAATATCTAAAGGGGGCTATTATTTTTGTCCCATATTTTTAAAATTTATATTGATTAACTTGTCTTATCTATATTTTCACAGACATGAATCATTTGTAAGACTATGAATATACCTTGAATGGTCAACGGAATACCTCCCCATATCATGACAGTCATTGTACCTGAGATCAATCCTCGGTCATCTGTGGAAAAAATAGTATCACCTCCAGCCACTGATGTCGTACCAAATGGCTTTGACAATTGGAAAGGCAATGAAACTTTGGAAACTCCTACCCTTACAAATGTACCGCAAAGTTTAAATGAAGAAACGACATTTACAGCAACACTGAAAAATACTCCTGATTCAATATCAATGGTTTTCTCTAAAAACAAAGTAAAAAATACAAAAGAAAAGTCTCAAGAAAAGTCAAGTTTAGCAAACGGTTCTGTTATGCTGGGATCCAATGTAAAAGTTGTGAGCCGTGGCCGTCGACGTAGTGTAGACAAGCAGTATAAACCTACACAGCCAACTAACAATGGTGGAAGTAGAGGAAGTACCAGAAGAAGCGGAAGATCTTATCAAAACTATGACAATAATTCAAGTAATGGAAACTCAGGGGCTGATGGGAATGGTGAAGATAATGATGACAGTGATGATGATGATGATGATGAATATATTGATGAAGATGATGATGACGATGAAGAGGAGGAGGAGGAGGAAGAAGAGGAGGAGGATGATAAAAATGAAGAAGAAGAAGAAGAAGAGCCTCCTAGTGGACGGGAAAAATCTACCAATATCGATGGCATAAATGAGAAGCTTCTAAGTTCATTCAGCATTAAGGTATGTTATGAAAAAATTGTCTTTATTTTGAACTTTAGTTGGATACTTTTGTAAAGAAACTTCCTAAAGTAGGAGTGTATAACTATACCCTACCTGTACTGTATTTTACCATATTGGTAACTATGTACTGTGATTGGTAATTCATGTAGAAACAATGGGAAGCTATTTCAGTGTCATGACATATGGGACTCATCATTAATTAGCAGGGGGAAGGGTTGCGTTTTAATTTTTCTATGTTTTTTCACCCCCTCCCAATGAAAGAAATAATCAGCCCTCCCCTTGATGGATACCAAAATTGTGTGCCTGCCCTAAACATTTGTAAACGTTTTAATACCTTTCCTTTTGGAGGTACATGGAAAGTGATGACCTTCCCCTTTTTTACACTCCTCTCCACAAATTATCAATTATTTTGTTAACATTGTAGGGTTCAGACGATTCATCTGTTGTACTAATGAACCCAGGAAACTCTGACTCAGTCCTTGCACCTGCCCCATCAGGCACCCCAGTAACCTTACAGGGTGTCATCTGCCATGAGACTATGGGAGGTAAGTCTCACTATTATTGACAGTAGCATTTCCTTTTGATTCTAAGTTACCTGCTATAGAGAGTAGCACAGGGAGCCCAAGCATCCTATTTGGCCAAATGTTTTAAACTCTGTTTAAAATAATGCACCATATTTTTAAACTCTTGTTTCTAGGTGTTCTTGTAGTCAACATAAAGTGGCGTAACAAGATCTACTGTGGTTCACTTATGGATTGTACCAGACATTCTTGGGCTAGACCTAGGTATAATGTTAACAACCTTAGATAACATCTTTGATGCCATAAGTGATACTTATTCAATTGTCTCATGATCCTGCATTTGTGGATGGTGTTGCTTTGACTGCTACTGCTAGTCTTCATCAGGAGATGGTTTAGTAATGAATATATCTTTCATTCTATCTTTGTTATCTTAGGGACTGTTCATTTTTTATCGGGAGGGGGACTGGTTGTTTTAAAGGGGGCACCTGAAAAATTTGGCTATGAAAGGGGCAGACCAAAGAAAAAATAGGATATGTTGGAGGGGGGTCACACAAAACATGGACAAAATGAGGGGGCCCAAGTGAAAATTTTATGGAGTAAAAGGGGAGCTACACAAAATGTTTAGCAAAAATTCCAAAACCCACCAGCCCCCCCCACCCCACCCCTTCCAATAAAAAAATGAACGGTCCCTTACAAAAATCTTGATATACGTCAAATGCAAATATGGCATCTAACAGCCATCTGCATGACAGCACAATTTACTACCAAGACCAGAATGTTTTGTCAAAATGCTTTGTTATTTAGATTTTTCTACTCTCCTGGGAATAAAGAGACAATTGGGAAAATTTGCCTGACAGTAGAAGCTACTAATAGGATTCTGGTCTTGGTAGTAAATTATGCCATAATGCAAATGGCCTATTAGAATTGCTATTGTTCTGGACTGACTAGCCTCATGTTCGAGTGGAAACACGAGTGTTTCACATGTATGAGAGGCTACATGTAGTCAGGCCAGAACAATAGCTATTCAAATTGGATGCCATATTTGCATTCCATGTATAAATGTTTAACTGATGAAATCTTCACACAATTGTTCATCACCAGTTTATGAAGCTACAACACATTTTTAGACTGTGAATACATGTACTGCATTTTAATTAATTAAATAGCAGGGAGAATCCACATGCAGTCGATGTAATGTATTCATAAAATCTGTTGTGGTCTATTGTCATTCCATCCATTTTTTCTGTTCATTGTATTTCCATGAAAGAATATTGGGTGCAAATATTTCTATGAACATTAACTGCATACTCTGTAGAGTCTCCCTTAAATAGCAATTTTAAATGATTTTATAAAATATGGTATTTGGGTACCCTGTGTGTTGAACACCACAGGTAGCCCAGACCCCACTATTTCATTCGGAAAACCACTCCCGATCCCAGAACCCTGTTGTTCTTACTGCACATGCTCATGACGAACTGGCATTTTGTCAAGAATGACAGAGGTCTGGGGTTGAGAGTGTGGGAAAACAAGAAAATCCTTGCTTTCAACAAGAGCAAACAAAGATTTTTATGCATTTAACAAATGTTTTATTTACATTTTCCCAAAGATTCCAGTCTTTAGACAGTAGTAATCAAGGAAAGACAAGAATGGGTAAAAATGATGGCAGAGGGAAGGGCAAAGGAAGAGGAAAGAGGTTGAGAAGTAATTCAGTAACCAGAGATAATGCTAATAACCATACAGGTAAGATAAATCTACCCAGGGTGGATGGGGTGGGGAAGGTACTATGCTTATCATACGTTGTAATGACGTAATGTTTTCCCATTTCAAACCTCTTGGGAATAAGAATCTTGTTTGAGGTACATGGTACAACCATACCACAGGGATCCCACTTGAGATAAAAGATGAAATGGAAAATAAAATTCAAAAACATTGTATTTTATTTATTTTCTGTGCTTAAAGTCCGAGATAGTGTGCTAAGTAACACGAAAAACCGGAAAATTCGAGTGAAAAACTAGTAGATCATTTTTTAAAACGCGTGAATTAGTTTTTCCTATATCATTTCCCTACCAGCTAAGTGGAGATAATTTTTCTAACCAATCACAGTCCGTTATGGTTTTTCATGGCCGGCTCTATGTTCAAGCACTTTTTTCTACGTGAAAACAATTGAATATTTAATCCGATGTATTTTGAGTCCTAGAAAAGTCCAGTACTATAAATTGAGTTAATTTTCATAGATGAATTCTCTAAAAACCACAAGAAATGATTTTGAAAACAAAGTGAGGGCTGCAGGTTTTGACCAGCAATGCCTTGACAATACCAGCTGAGCATGCAAGCTGCTCAGCTGGTATGGTCGATCCTGCTGCTCCTACGCTTATATAGAAATTATATAGGAAATTTTATTTTCCATTTGATCTTTTGTCTAAAGTGGGCTCCCTGTGATCCATACTAATGTATCTTTTCAAGCGTAAGCATTAACAGAGAGGCCAGGAGCATGATACATGAAGCGAATGTTAAATTTGCCATAATTAGTTCTTATCTTTGGCAGATAGTATGATGATTTACAAGCAAGTCTAGTGTTATATCCATGTATTCTGTTGCGCCAGGTACTTCTCAAGGTTGCATACACTTCTACAGGAGCAGATCCACAGAGGAGGGTGGATCATTTCTCTATAACATTGAGAAATGCACATTTTATATTTGAAGAGAAGGATAACCATTTGTAAGAATTTTGATTAATAATTTAATTCAACTGTAATTCTCACCCCAAAACTCCTGTTCTGGTATCGTGGCCTGTCAAATTCCTGGGATCTGGATGAGCGCGCAACCTTGAGGAAAAGATCCATTGATGCCAGAGATGTTTATAAGCATTCATAATGTTGTTATTTTCTAGTGAGTCCACTGAAGCAAAAACTTCGTGGGAGGAAGAAAACCATCTCGGGCAGTTCCACCGAAAAGCGCACAGGGTTTCGTTCAAGTAAAAGAAAGGCAAAAAACAATGATGATGACAGTGATGACTCGTTAAGGCCTGGTAAAAGAAGCTGCACAATGAAAGGGGCGCCTTCACCACAGCCTTCCCCAACTCTTATTGAATGTCCTGAACCTGGCTGTGAAAAGAAATACAAACACATTAATGGTCTGCGGTATCATCAGGCGCATGCGCACTTGGAATCTAAAAATCAATATGAGGTAAGCCGATCATTTTTGTTTCTTGAGCTTCAGTTTTTTTAGGTAGCGCGAAAGATTAACCGAACAGCGTGTATCTAGTATTTCAGTCCCGTGTTCTGTTTGTGTTTTGTATTTATTCCAGAAACGATGTGCTCTGGGCGAACCTAAGAACTTGAACCAAAATTTCTGGTTCCCGTTTAATTTACCATATTCACGATAGCCGACATGATGGTTTTCATATTGTAATGTAAATTAGCCATTGCAGTTCCAGGGGGCAAACATTGGAAAAATGACCGTGTTTGAAAAATCGGCTCAATTTACTGACCTAATTGTCTTTTTTGTTTTTTGTTTTAGCACATATGATTTCAGAGCACGTTAAAAGCTCTCTTGTGATTTATTAAAATCGACTTTGCTGATAAAAACTTCTAGTAGCTCTAACTCGAGTATTTAAATTACCAGAATGCGGTTAACGCACTACTACTGAGAAAATGCAAGGTGTGTCAGGGAGGCGGTTGAAGTACTCTTTCAAAATGAAAGTTGTATGCCCCCTCAGAAACCACATGAATTCGACCATCGCTTGAGAGAAAACAAACATGGCGGCCGTCTTGAATGTAGTAATCTGTTTTGGAGTTTGGTGTCTTCTGTTTACACCAATCCTTTGATTTATATTACCAAAACGTATTCTTTACGATCAATTTTCTTTTACAGGATGCCAATTCAGATGATAGATCGAGCACCACTCCTTCACCAAGCGATGAATTCAAAGAACCCGACCCAAGGACCACCACAAAGGTCAAGACAACATCAAACGTGAATACTAGAAACCGCAGTGAATCCCCCTCAATAACACAGGACAAAACTACCACTAACACTGACAAGGATGCCAACAGTACAGATACTACTAAGATAAATAAAAAACAACCAAAGAATGAAGTTATCAAAAGCACAGATGAGCCTGGAAACACAGTGGACGCGGAATCAGTAAAAAAAATGGATGATAATGAAGGTGTGGATGAAAAATGCGAAGAACAACAACCACCTAATGACGAAGTAAATGATAATAATAATACAGGTAGTATTTTAGATGAGAGTAAAACTTCGGAAGAAAATGGCGAGGTTTGCGGTGAAAAAACGGGAGAAATTAGCGGAGAAGGTGAATTTGTTGAAGTTGCAGATAAATCGACTGATACTCGTATGATGAACTCATCCGAACAAATGACACCATACCAATGCGAAAAGCATTCTGGGATCTCCACAGAAACCGTGCTTCCTGCTAGTGAGGTACCGGAAGTGGCGGACACACAGGAAGTGTGGGAAACTGTTCTTGACAGTGGATGCATCAGCAATGCTAAGTACGAGGGGTCTGGGTCTGTGAATATTGATGATGTTATTAGTAGCAGTCAGAGCGAGGCTGTGGATGATAGTACAAAGGAAGAAAGAACTGAAAAACTAGGAGCTGCTGAAGAAAGTGACGTGTCTGTGTATGATTCCAAAGAAGAAAGAAGGCAGATAATGCTGACGACTAGCAGCATAAACGAACTTGGAATTGAAGTGGAGGACATCAGTGAAAATGAAGAAGATATTGACCCTGGACAAGGTAATGTACAGGTTAGGAGTCTAGGGGGTGGGGTGGGGTGGGGTTGGGTGAGGGGTCAGCCAACTCTTTTTACACCCATGCTCAGGAACCCAGGGGGAAAATTCTGCCGCTCGTTTCTCGCTACCCCTGAAAACGAAGTCTGTTAGAGCTTGTTCAGGAAGTCGGAATTCATCTCTTTTCTGATTGGTTGACCAATCAGTATCTAGTATAGTTAGACAAATAAAATAAACGGTTAGCAGTGTCTGCTCTCTCATTGGTTGGAGCTTTGAAAGCCGCTATTTGAATTTTGACTTCCAGAACAAGCTCTAACAGACTTCGTTCCCAGGGGTATTACCCCTGGTAAAATTCAATCACGTCAATGCCTTGCCTCTTCTCCCACTCACCTCCCCACCTCCCCCGCTTGACGTCACGTCATCTTAATTCAGGATCGAAACTCCCCTCCTGGGATTTGAAAATCGATTCTAGGTACAAACAGCTATTGTTCATCATACTTTGTATAGCGTTGCTGGTACTGAAGCTAGAGCACAAGCTTAGAAAAGGTCTGTGCCATAGCAATCACTCGATTTCTAAGGCCCGCTTTACAAGGAGGGAGGGTAACCCTAGCACTAGGGCTACCCTAGCTTCTATGCATTTTCTTTTATTTATTTTAACGCCTTAACAAGCGCACCCGGGTTACCCTACTGCTAGGGTTACCCTGTCTGTTTGATAGGGAAACCCTTCTGCCCGGGTTAAGCTCTCCCCTTGTAAAGTCGTTATCTAGGGATAATCTGCCTTCCCGGGACAACTTTTTACTAGTTCTCAGGCCTCCGAAGCACAAATCAACAAACAGCCATCATGGCGGAACAAGGTTTACCCCGGGCACTAGGGTTACCCTACCTATGTTTTTTCCTTGTAAAGCCGAGCTATCAATTGACCCTAGCTGGCGGGTAATCCTAGTACTACTAACATTACGCCCAAGCTAAAAAGGTCTATTGGGCTTCCCATCAGTTTTGCGCCGCGTGCATTACCCATTCGTTGCTATGCAATGAAACACGTCAGAAAAAGGTTGCTAAGCGACAGCAAAGGCTAGTTCATCTTTATTGGACTGAAGTGTTTTTGTCAACTTTGTTTTCAGACACAGAATTCAACAGTCGCGAAGAAATGGAAAAAGCAGTTGAAAATTTACAGAATGGTTCTTTCGTTGCGTCCATGAGCACAGAAAACAATTTGCAAATGTTGTCGTCTCTGAAAGATCCTAGTTTGATCTTTGGACTCACTAACAGGGAGAAAAACAGCGAGGAGGGGACAACGATTGATAGTCGTGCTGAAGATGTCTTCTCGGTCCTTTCAAGAAGTAAACAATTAAACAACGAGGATGTTAATGAAATTTCGGGAAATTCTATTGACTCTGAGTTGGAGATAGCCACGCGGCCTTTGCTTGAAGTTACGGGAGACCCTCGAGAGGAAAATAAGAGCGCTGAATCTGAGCCTTCGTTGCCTGTCAACTCGAACACAGAACCTGATGTACTGGAAAAACCGGATAGTAGTTCGCCGGCTTCTATGAGTGTAGAGAATCTCGTGTCTCGGAGCATCTCCTTGAGTAAACTACAACCACCGTTGACTAATACCGATACGCCGTCAAATCGCTTTAAATACTTTACGTGTAGGAGCTACGGTGATGAGACGTATACACAGACTGCCTCAAATATCACAAATAATAGCGCTACTACAACTCTTGCTTTGATACGTGATCCCGAGTTACTAAAACACGACAGTACCTCAGGGAAAATCGTTACGAGTGTAAATTCTACGGAGTTTCCAGGGATGAACGCTCATAAAGATCCCGTAGAGAGCCTCGTAGAAAATGTAGGACCTAGCTATACGGGCTCTGCAGGATTTGATCGGGAGTGTACGACATCGTCTATACACACTCGAGGACCTAAAGAGGAGCACAAAGGAGAGAGCTCCACCGGGGATATTCTACGATCGGGTGCTGAGAAGCAGCGCCGAGAGGAATCGAATCCAAAAGTGTCTTTTAGCTCACCGAAAAGCTCCATAGCAACAACTGCGACTACTTATAACTTACAATATGCTCCCAAACCGGATGAATCTAACAATATTAAAAAGAACAACGGAAAAGACAGCCTTAGTGGTGTAAGTGACGTAATCTTGGGGAAGGAACGAGCGAGCCAGTTAGGAGAACCCGACGTTTCCACTGCTCACTCGGAATGTACTATTGACGAAGGAAAAAAAGACGACGATAGAGAAAAGCCATCCTCGCGGATCTTTCCCAGGCAATCGTCTACGTTAATTCCAAAACACAGCAGGCCAGCGGCCCCTACCCTGCCAGTGGGCGTGGCCCATCCCTATCAGTACAACACCATCGCGACATCTGCCGCCGTCACCACAGGTAACCCATTAGAATGTATTTGGACGGGCTGTCGTCTTCATTTAACTAGATAATGTTACCTATTGATCCGTATGTAGGAATTAAATCGCGCAGGACACAGATGAAAATAGACACATACATTTAAGAACAACACATTTGTATTGAACATTTTGTTTACTAAGAGTGTAATAGACCTTCTAATGGCTTAACGTATAAAAGCGCATATTTTACAAACATCACTCCCCTTGAGGAGCCTTTGCGTGAGGTTTGCTCTACACACACACTACCACTACGTTCAATATTTACAGCACACAACACTCAACTCACATTGATTTGATTTTTACGGAGGGAGGAAAACCGTAGAACCGGAGAAAAACCCCCTCATGTCAAGGGAGAGAACAAACAAACTCTACTCACATGTGGCATCTGTAGTGTTCGAACCAGGACCCGACACGTTGGAGTCACAGCGGTGAGAGGCGGCGCAATAACAGCGTATGTCACCCATGCCACCTATTGAACACACTATGGTCATTTAAGTGACTTTGGAAAAGGTCTAATTCGTGCATTGATGAAAGTAAGGAGCAAAGGAAATCAACTTACGGGAGGAAGTAGAGATGAAGACCGAACTTAGAGGGAGAAACAACGAGAACATGAACTTCATGCTCTTGCCAACTAGAGTCTAAACCCTAAAATCTTCTTTCAAACAATGTTTAGGTTTGTCGGTGACATCTTCAGGGAGGCAGGATCTATATCGACCAGACCCTGTCTGTCATAACACGCCTTCCAAACCTGACACAGATCTAGAGAGCAAGGCACCAGCGCTCAAGAAAGTAGTTGCAGAAAAGGCACATCCGATACCTGTGGGAGAAGTGGGCCCGGTAGCAGTAAAGCGACCCGCCATACACGCTGGATTACCTACTGTTATACCGGTTGGAGCACCTGCGCTGAAGAGTCAGGGATCTTTGCATACTTCTATCAGACAAGGTAAGATGAGGAGTGAGTTTGTTGCTTCCCTGTCCTCAAGATGGGAAGAATGAAATACTACTGAAAAATATGATGGAAACCTCCCGATTCTGAAGTCACATAAAAAAGAAAAGATAAGACTGACTTTATTACTAGTTTACGTTTGTGTGATTTTGTTGTTTCCGTTCACTCATGAATAGTGCTGCGCGTCGGTTCTAAAAATAGCCCGCTATAATAATAGATGCATGACTCAGACAAACAAAATTATACTGAAAAGAACATGGAGAAACATGCATTTTATTTATCGGATTCGAGGAGATGAAAAAAAAATTTTCTGAGGTTTCTTTGTCTGAGTTGTGACGTCACTGACGCGCAGCGCCATTCATTCGTATTTTTCTCCCTCCCTCCCTCCCATCCATCTATTCATCCATCCATCTATCCTTCCACCCATCCATTCATCCATCCTTCCATCCTCCCTCCTATCCGTCCGTCCATCCATCCGTCCACCCACCCACCGATCCATCCATCCATCCTCACACCCTCCAGCTATCCATGCAAATTAAAATTAGTCCTATCCGCTCATCCAACGACCAATGCACCAATATTAAATTAACACGATCTTTTTTTGTTTCCAGGTCTCAAGCCGCCAGGTCAGGAAGAGCGGGCCTCGACACCGGGAGGTTTAAGTTCAAGATTAACTGCTACTAGTCCGAGATCTCTCTCAAGTAGTCCCCGTCCAATATCAACCAGTCCCAGGCTCCCTTTGTCGATAAAGGCGAATACCTCTGAAATTAAATCAGTCACGCCCAAAGAGACGTCATCAGAGAAATCAGCCAAGGATGACGTAACAGATGCTGATGTCGTCATAATAAAGGAAGAACATGAGCCCGCTAGTGACAAAGGCAGCGGTATTGATGCAGAGAAATCGAAAGACAGAAAGCGAAGCCCTTATCAATCGTCAAAAGATCAGTTAACTCCTGAAAAAATTCACATGTACCAACAACTCCAACAAAGACAGATATTTCAGGTGAGATAGTAGTAACGATACTTTGGCAGTCAAACAGCTTCCCTCGTTGTTGACCTCTGTAACCTGAATATCAGGTTTTCGAAAGGATATCCCTTCCAACCTCTCTCTCCCCAGTCCCTCCTTTAATTTGGGCCTGATGTTATGACCCCAATTGGACCCAAACGCAAGAAAAAAAACAATTTTTTTTATGATACCCCATTCCCACATTACCCAATCCCCTCTCCATGTTGACAGGATACTTGGGCTTCTCCCCCCCAGCCAAATGAATCTAACGCTAGAAAACAATAGAGTCATTATTATCACCCCTTGCATTCCATTGGTGTGAAAGAGTTGTTAGTATACCATAGTCTTTGAATATAATAGATCTTTTGTATGACCCACTTTCTTTTTAGGCTGGCATCGAATTTGCATATCTACCAAGACTAGGATGTGATCTCTGGCCTTTAAACATGACTCCTGAACAAATGAAGCTGTTGCAGCAGCATTATCGATTGAGAGCCGAAGAGGAGACCAGAGAGGTAAGACTGCGGTAGACTGGCTCTACAAGATACGATTTCTAGTTGCTTCATTTGCCGTTAGACAAATTAAGCAAAGACACGGCCTCATGGCGAAGGTGCGTGAGTACGTTAATGCTTGTACACATTATATGGGTTTTTCTCCCGGGGCAGGCTCCAAGCTCATCTTGCACAACTAGTACACACGAGCTTGCGGCATGATGTGGTACACACGAACGAGTAATGCCTGTACGCACTAAGGATTTTGCTCCGGAAGCAGGCTCCAGGGTCGTTTTGCTGCGTGTGAGCTAATGATTTCATGTAAAAAAAAGGTTAAAGCGAGAGCAGAATTTTGGCCCCAGCTCACGCTCCCTGTTATTAAACTGGTTAAATATCAGCAAGCATGACCACACCATGCAGTAAGTTCCCGCAGCATGCTTTCGTATGTACTAGTTGTGCAAAATGACCCGGTAGCCTGCCCCGGGAGCAAAAGCCTTAATGTATGTACAGGCCTTAAATTGTCATGCCTGCGCTGTCATTTTGGCCACGTTTTCGTCAGGACGTGAAAACAATAGGATAGGTGGTTTGCGTGATGGCGTAATTTATTACCATTGCCAGTATGCGCGAGGCTTGTGTTTTGCATTTGGTCTATTGTCAGGCAAATTTTACCAATTGTCTCTTTATTACCAGGGGAGTAGAAAAATCTGAATAACAAAGCATTCTGATAGTGGCAGTAAAATGACGCAAATCATCAAAACGTCCTTTTAGATTTCCTGTTCGAGTTACATCCACACTAGTGTATTTTGTCAAGCTTTCCGAGAAAAATGAAATAATGCCCAAGAGAATGACACGTGGTCTGAAATGGACGAAAGTAAAGCGGTCTATTTCTTAAAAAGTGATGAGGAATGGTTGTGTTTGTGTTCACGATTAGTTGTATAGTATGTGTAACCCATAGTTCTATCGTTGTTTCTATTAGTTACATACATCAAAGAATACAAGAGAAGACACCAACAAAATGAGGTTAGAAAAACGGGATTCAAGTAGTCCGATCGAAAGACGCACAGCAGCTGAAGGACGAGCTTCTGAGCAGGTCGTAAGAAACACTCCTCCAAGAGCAGAAAGACCTCGACTTATTTCGGGTATATCCCCCTCCGGAGAGGCATCCAGAAGTAGTACCTCTGACGGGGTAAACCGGGGGGTGTCACGTTTCACTCAGGGGGACGAGCCACCGGAGAAAAAGAGCCGGGCTGAGTATTCAAAGAATGACGAAGCCGACCGAGAACTTCAGAAACTGAGACACAAGAGACAGGAAGAATACTTATCCAAACAAATTATGCAGCACAAGTTCACGATGTTAAAGTAAGTTTTGAGTTTCTCCGTCCTTTGGGACCCCTGTGGTTTTCACTACCACAGGAAGTCCACACCATTTGACTCGCATATTACCTAAATCACTGTTATTGAAATGTGCTAACAGGCAGTTAGAAAATGCTGGAGGTGCTGCTAAAACTCATTCTATACCGCCACTGACTAGTGCGAATAAAGATCGACTTGGAGATAAAGATGAAGACTACCCCAAATCTAAGTATACCCAGCGATCTCCTCACGGAGAGAGTCTACAGTCAAGGTCACAGGTAAATACGAGACCTTTTATTGCATTGACAGTGTTAAGATTTTAAAAACTGGGGACACTTTAGAGTTTTCCAGTCAATCACAAGCCGAGTCAAACAAAAGACTCCATAAAACTAGCCAATCTTCCAGAGGTATGAAAGGATTATGTTAAAGTATGAAAAGTCATTAGGGTTAGGGTCTATAGAAAATTGGAATCCTGTTCCATTTCGAAGCACACGTCGCTCATTTGTAGGACAGGACAGGGAAAGGATTCCAGTTTTCTATATCAGCCGTGGGAACGGTAAAATCTCGGTCTCTTGCTCAAGATTAGGTTTGTGCTTGGGCAAAAAACACAAGAGCTACCTTAAAATCTTTGTGGCAAAGGGAGAAGCTCGGAGTTTATAAGTCGTGTTTGTGACGTTTCTGCGACGAACATAGAGCATTCATTATTAATAGACACTTTGTCACGTAAGCATGTGGTCAAAATATTGATTTTTTTAATATCGATTCGTTTTTTCTCAAAGGAAAAAAATAAAGTGACCGACTCGAATGAACCAACGGCATCCGACTTGTCATCCAAAAACAGAGAGGCTAATCGAGACATCCACCAAAAGCCATCAAGCAAGCACACGTGGACATCGACATCGTCATCAGCGTCATTTAGACCTACGCAATTCCAGGCATATCTACAGCATAGTCAGATGATCGAACCTATTAACTACGACCCTGCCACAGGTATAGGTCGAGACTCGATTGCGACTTTTATCTTTAAGGATTTTGACGTATATCCGTCGAGATAATTGTAAAATTGGCGGTAACTGTGGCGTTGTTTCGAACGAGACAGCGGGTAAAAGAAATATATATAATTTACCAGCTGCGAGGTCCGCAGAGAGAAACTTTGCCCGAGGTCTTGCGATGTCATTAAATGGAAGATTTCAGTGTTGTTACAAACCAAACGCTCTTACGTAGTTTCATGTGTATTGGGATAAAGCGTGAAAAGGAGGAAAGCAATAACACTGTCAGAGTGATTAACTTCCGTGACCGCGGATAATAGTGGTTTTCGTATGAGCAGGAAATATACGTTACTAATTCACAACACATACGCGGTACGCAGTGACGTTAAAATGGCTTCCATTGTTTTCTACGCTATAGCTATGACTTCGTTCTATCTGTACTCGTATGAAATCTGTATTTTTTTTTTCAAGACTGGAAAACGTTTGATATGATTAAATTTATGTGCTCTGATGCCTCCAAATGAAAAATAAAAACAAAAACGCACTGTATAAAATAACCTTGTATAGTTTATCTACCTCCATTACACGATCTTCTTTCCTGATTCTAGCGATTTTCATTCCAGGTAATCCTGTTTTGATGCCAAGTCCGATTGGATTAATGCCACATCAGCTGTCCATGGACTTAGGGGGAGTGATGAATCTCTCATCTACTAGCGTTATAACCTCATCATCTTCTACATCAGTACCTTCACGATTAAAAGAACGGGACCGCTTGAGCCCATATAGGGGAAATAGTAATGATCAATCACCTTCTAGTCCACTTGCAAGGTCGTCTAGATCTCGCAGTCCAAGTAGAGGCTCATCACCGATACCATCTCATTCCAAATCTTCATACTCCAGGGGAAGTGAGAGACCAAGAAGTCCATCGTCTCATGTGCGAAGCCCCTACAAAACTCCTGATAGAACCCCTTCCAGTTCACCTTCAGTGGCATCTAGAAGTAGTTACCACTCCATTAGTCCTAGTTCTCATCTGCATCGAAGTGCTGAACGCATGACAAATTCAGCAACAGTAGTGTCCAGAGGTTTGCACAGAAGTGGTGAGAGATCTTCAAGTCCAACAGTGCATGTCCACAAAGAATCGTATAGGGTACCAACAAGTTCACCATCGAGAAGTTCTGTTTTAAGCAGGGGAGAAAGGTCAGCATCCCCTCCAAGGGGTCAAGCACCTAATGAATACCGATTCAAGCAAAGATCTGAGCCCAGCAATAACACTATATCACCAGAGAGATTATCAAAACCTAAAAGTGTTCATGAAGATGCTGGATATAGGAGCCATGATAGGCATGATGCTGAAGCTGCCAGCATGCAGATACGACAAGGTATAATATCCAACAACTTAGCTGTTAGAAGAGGCGATATGTTAATGGATGCCCATTCACAAGAAGAATTAATAAGAAGACACCAACAATATATGTTATACGTGCAACAAGAACAAGCTGCATATGGTGAGTACATTACGTTAAGTAATGTTTACAACATGAGTAGCTGTGTTGTATCAGAATTTACAACACAAGCCGAAGGCGAGTGATTGTAAATCTGATACAACATGGCTGCTCATGTTGTAAACTATATTTGGAATTAAAAATTTAAAGATTGAGCTATTTTGAAATGATTTATGATTTATATAGCGTCTTTTCTATGTGGATATAATCAAAGGCACTTTACAATGATAAATGTGAATTTTTACAGACTGCATTTTAAGGCACCATAGGCAGCCGTGCAGCTTACAATCATGAGTGATACAATCAATTAGTATTTAGGACCAGACTGTTGAACTGGGAGACATCCCCTACTCTTACGAACAGCTCAACAGGTTCTTTAATGTCCCCCATTTACAGGTTTAAGGAAGGGATG
>JAAAQI020075338.1:0-11197 GCA_011800005.2 Stichodactyla mertensii | reverse complement strand
CATAGGACGGCAAAAAAATGGCCATGAAATCTGGGTGTTTAAACATGGCAGATAAAAGCGCCACAGACTTTTGGATTCAAAGTTTGATAATCTAATACACCTATTGGGGAAGCGACCTGGGTTGGGCATTTGACAAGTACATTCTTCCCCAGAGGAAGGCAATATGACACTTGACACTAACAAGAGAGCCTGGAAGGGAGGGGAAATTAGACATTTGTTAGAGTCCTGGGTAGGGAAATTGGCTCTACCCTCTCCAAAAATATCAATACCCTCTGGGTCTGGCCGCCCCCACCCTAGGGCTAAGCATAGATAGGTGCATAATTAACTCTAAGTAATGTTAAGAGGGAGAGAATGAGTGCATCCGATTAATTGGCTGATTTTTTCTGACTGAAACAGTGAAGTTAAAGCAGATTTCATATGACTGGCACGAACATGGAGCAGACATGGTCAAGGCATGGCAAGGAACTTCAAAATTCTAGAAAACAATTGGTCACGGCAAGGTACACTTACAGTACTGACTATGCCGTGACTTTTTCACAGTCATATGAAATCTACTCTAAGTGTACTGTAGACATTGCCCTTGCATGTAGGATTTTGACTACAAAACATTTTTTTCCCACTCAAGTGCATGCATATTACTAAAAACATAAACAACTTATTGAATATAGATCGTGTCACTTTTTTGATGATGAGAATAAATCTATCCTTCAAAGCAGATTTTCCTCACTATCATCATCATCATCATCATCGTTATATTGAAATTATTATTATAAATACTATGGCTGACATCAGGATTCATTATAATACTTGAAAAGTTGAAAGATCCTTAAGCCAAAGAACAACTGAATCAAGCTTCCAGAAATATATAAAACTCTCATACAGAACTGTACTCTAGCCCATGCACATGATCACTAAAATTAAAATCACTATGCACCAACTCCAACAGGACACAGATAAAGATGCATGGTTACAGAGCGAAATGCCTGTAAAGCACTTCCAATTTAAAGTCAGAGACAAAACTTTTCAAGTAATATAAAAATACTTGATCAATGATTTAACTTAGCCTTCTTTCTCCTCTCTGTCATGAATAGCATGAGATGTAGAAAGCTTAAATATTAATAACATAACAAATCTGAAGAATTTTCTTCTGGCTTGTCATAAATTAGCAGAGGGAGTGTCTGGTAAGGAAAGGGGAGGGTTGTCATTTTTTGAAAGGGTGGGTATAAATTTTAAAATAGACAAAAGGAAGAGGGACGATTACATAGAATTATGCCAAGTCAGGATCAGATTAAGTATTAAATGCTTGAAAAAGGGGAGCTGTGAAAATTTAGTCTAAACCCACACAGAGGGTGTCATGATATTTTATTCCCATTTATGAGAAAGGTCACAACATTTACAGCTCTAAATTTAGAATCTTCACCTCTGCTTCCACTGCTAATTTATGACAAGGCCCTTACTTTTCCCACTTTATTTGCCTAAATACTCAAGAGACAAGTGTCTACTAACTCGATCATTTCATTCAAATATTGGATTTACTGGTCATGTATAAATTAAATAATTAACAATTAGACCTTGAGAGTGAATGGACTATGAGTCAATAGCCCATCATGAGGCCGTAGGCTGAATGAGAGGTCCAACTGTTTTAGTATAAACCTACAAATTGGTCTAATAAATGGATGTAAACAATTTTAATTTGAGTTGAAATCATTTATTTTTCTGAAAAACTGGCACTTTTCGCTACTAGTAGGCTGTTATGAATAGACCTCTAGTAGAGTAGCCAATCAGAATGCAGGATTGGTGATAGACCATTTATAGTAGGTTTATACTAATCTATAATACTAGACTGTATGACAATCCAATTATGGTCACATTTCAAAGATTCATCTTTATTGAATTACAAAGCACCATATTTGTATCTATTATACATCTATTTTTTGTAATTAAATAAGATTGTGTTCTTCGAGAAACTTCATAATTTGTTTTCTTCTAAGAATGAAATAAAAATATTTTCTTGGAATAGTGTCTTATGATCCACAAGGCATGAAGGAGGAAGGTAATTTCTTGTTATATCAAGACAATCTTGGATGTGTGATCATTCATCAATATTGCTGTCAATCTTCATGCACTAATATGTGTGCTCTTCATTCTGTAACATCAAGAAAAAATGATGTTATGTAATTATTCTGTTATTTTGTACCCAAATTAAACTAGATAGTAAATGAATATTTTAAGTGACTTATCATTAAGTTAGTCGGAGAGGGGGTGTATTTCATTTTTACTATGACAATGAGGATTTTTTCAACCCTTCCCCACATAAGATGCAAGAAATAATCACTAAAACATGTTTGAACACCCAAAACACTTGCAAATGAGATAAATAAAAAAAGACCCTCCCCCTATTTGCTCCTCCCCCTCCCTCTGCTAATGAAAAGTCCTTAAAACTGTACTGAAAAAATGAAACATAACTTTGCAGATGTTTCAGACATTAATCCTTTGCTCTTTCACTCTGATGAAGGACTAACATCCAAAAACGCCAGCAAAGTTAAGTCTCTTTTTTGATATGATGTTTAAGTTCAAACATTCCTTTACTGTCTAATTTCTTATCGGGATTGGGATAGGGAGGGTACTATATGGATTCTGAAATGTTAATAAACCCTATTTGATAGATGTTAGATTCATAGGTGTATGTTACAACATACAAATGTATTATTACAAGCTATTCATTTAATTGAATTATTACATTATTCATCATTGTAGATCTAAAATTAAAATGCATTGAACCTACAATTAAAACTTAGATATCCTTACCAAAGTTTTCTTTTCTGTTTTTATTGTTGTCTTTTAGGAACATTGGATCTCTTTCTTCCAAAGCTTTGATTAAAAGGTTGCTGGGGTTGTGATAGACTAGATCTTCCAAGGGCTAAACCATAATGGACTGAAGACAGATAGAGAGAAAAATGGACAGAATAGTAAGTATAGCAAATAATATCCGAGTAGATTTAGAAAATATCAAGTGATATAGTAGAAATCATCTATGGTTCCTTTGGCCTTTACCATATATCTCGTAGTACCATAATCCTTTTTTGGTTATGCAATTAACTTACACAACCAGATTCATTAAAATGTACTTGTATTTTTGACTTAGCAGACTTTTCTGCTCAACATAAGTTGTTAGAAAAACATTTATTATTACAGCAAAAATTGTGTTATCGTTATCATTTCATTATTAGTTATCATTTGCCAATGTGGCGGTAAAGAAATCTCTGCCTCCTGATAAAACTGTGAGGAGGAATTGCATACATGTAGCAGGACAACACATAAATAGGCAGTAAAGGAGACTGTTTAATTTTTAGTTGGGTGAGCATTTAAGTTGCTTGGTGGGAGATGATTATATGTCCTTCTATACTTAGTAAGTATTAGATGGTTCTAATACTTACGTCCTTGCGGAGCGAAGGGAAGAGCTGCTGGTACTGCAGCAGGATAGGAAGGGACAGCCACTGGTGCATGAAGAAAAGGAGCAGAATACAAAGGTGGGTGCATGCCTACTAAAGGAGACAATGGTGCAGCTGCAAAACCTGCTACTCCAGCTGGTGCAACATATGGAGCAGAAAGTATCTGACGCTTGGGTCGTCCATGTTTATGTGCAATGGTGTTCTTGACATCAGCAGTTGCAACAGCATGACCTGGAAAACCAATGGTGGAAAAGCCTGGGTGGGTGATAGGATGGCCATAAGGAGCAGCAAATCCATGGCCACCTCCATGACCCCATCCTCCATGACCCCATCCTCCATGACCCCAGCCTCCAAAGCCCCATCTCTTGGAGCCTCGCGTTGTCTTATATTCACTTCTTGGAATACTGCTACGGAAAAATGGATGTCCGGTTCCCATCACTGTGTGGAAGATAAATGAAAAGTGAATGGAAAATTATTGGACACCAACAATTTTAAAAAAGTTTACATAATAATTCAGTGACTGAATATAACTTACTTGGTCCATGGTATCCACTAAGTCCTCCCATTCCACCCATTCCATATCCTAGTCTGTAGTTATCACCACTGGCATATCCATATCCAAGATGGATAGTTTGTTTCTTTTCTCCATTTTCATTGATCTCAGGAATTTCTTCTCTTGTATCAGCTTTTACATCTTTGTTTTTCTGTTTGGCAATGTTGGACTTATAGAATCCACCACAACATCCTCCTAGGAAACCTGGATATCCAAGGAATCCATGACCCCATCCATAACCTGGTCCATAAGCACCATATCCAATATAAGGTCCCAAGCCGTAGCCAAATCCTGGTCCATAACCATATCCTGGACCAAATCCAGGACCAAATCCGAAACCACATCTTTTGTTAGCTTTACTGTCTTTATTACTTGATGGTTCTGCATTCTTGCTTACTTTTCCTTTACGGTAACAGCCACCACCCCATCCCCATCCTCCTGGATGTCCCCAGCCATCATATCCATATCCACCCCATCCTAAGGGTGCAAATCCTCCATATCCATATCCTAAACCTCCCCATCCACCATGACCCCATCCACCGTGGCCCCATCCACCGTGGCCCCATCCATCACAGCCACCCCAGTTCCATCCTCCATAGCCACCTCCTCCACAGCCACATCCTCCACAGCAGCGCTTTCCTGATTTGGGCTTGGTATCTTTTTTGGACCCAGGTGCATCAGGAGCTGAACGTGTTGTTTTACTTGATGTCTGTGCTTGAGCTGTTTCTGGTGATTTTGAATTCTTGCCTATTTTAGACTTGTAAAATCCCCAACCTTCACCACATCCTCCACAACCATATCCTCCCCATCCACCCAAACCTCCATATCCATGTCCCCATCCACCATGTCCACCCCATCCACCGTATCCACCCCATCCACCGTGGCCCCATCCATGTCCACCCCAGCCATCTCCACATCCACACCCATGTCCATAATCACCCCATCCAAACCAATCTCCATGTCCACAGCCATGACCACATCCATGTCCTCCTCCATAACCCCATCCACCACAGTCTCCTATTCCACCACATCCACATCCACATCCACCACCACATCCACCACCACATCCACCACCACATCCACCACCACATCCACATCCACAGCCGCATCCACATCCACAACCGCAACCACAACGTTTGCCTTTGTTTTTGTCCTTTTGTTTGGTGTCAATGCTTCTCTTCTGTTTCATTGGTGCCTTGGAAACTTTAGATTTACAGCAGGATCCACATCCACAACCATCTACAACATGAACAACATCTATTCCTGGACATCCGCAACCACCATACCCGTAGCCACGTCCATAACCTAAATACCCAGGGAAACCACCATATCCATATCCGTAACCTCCAAGACCAAGGTATGGATATCCAAATCCGTAGCCAATTAAGGGTGATACAGCATCAAAGGATGGAGGGACAAGCCCGTATCCCATATATCCCCCGCAGCCCCGAAATCCCAAACAGCCACAACCACATTTCTTTTGTGCATTTTTGTCGCTTGGTGGCTTACAACCACAGTCCTTATTTTCCTTATCCTCTTTTTCTGTGTTGTCTTTCTCTTCTTCTTCTCCTTCGTCTTGAGCATCGCGCTTGCTGGCTGAGGAGGAAGGGGCATGATCCTCAGGTTTGGGGGTTTCTTTATTTTCGGATTTGGGAACCTTAGATTTACAGAAACCACACCCATAACCGTAACTTAATGGAGCTAAACCTAAGAATCCGTAACCTGGCCCATAACCTAATCCAAATGGGTATCCAAGAAATCCCCCATATCCACCCCACCCACCACAACCACCCCAGCCTCCATATCCTCCCCATAATCCCAATCCGCAACATCTTTTATTTGAGTTTTCAGACTCTGGAATTTCATTTCTAGTATTAGCATTCTTTATTTGAGGAACATTCGATCTATAGAACCCACCACGACCACAACCGCAGCCAATGGGTACCCCTATGCCATATCCGGGCCAGGCACCAAATCCTGGGTGACCGTAGTGAGCATAGCCTGGGTAGCCAAAGCCCCAAGGTGCACCCCCAATAAGTTGCCTTTTTGCGGCATTTGCTAAGGGTGCTTTTGGGACATTTGATTTGTACCAGAATCCAGGCCAACCTACATTAGGTCCCCATGGATTGTGGCCTACTGCAGCACCATATCCTAAAGCATGACCATGGCCATAGCCGTATCCAGCTCCATGTGGACCGTAAGACCCATGGTGGCCAATCCATTGTTTCTTAGCTACGTTTTGCGTTTGAGGCACTTTGGATCGGTACCAACCACCAGGCCATGCTGCCCCGCCCCATATTCCACCCCCTCCGAAACCTGGATAGCCAAAGGGATGGCCAAAACCTAAACCCCCGTACCCCCATCCGGCATGCCCCACTCCTCCCCAGCCAAAGCCACCGTGATCAAACCATCTTTTCTTGGCGGCGTTTTCCTTGCCATTTTCATGCTTTTTCTCACCTTCATCTTCTGTTTTTTCCTCTGAATCCTGGCTTTTTTTGTCTTCGGATTCTTGAGGTTTTTCATCGCCTTGTTTTGTCTCGGCTGGTGTTTCGCCTTTTGTGTTTTCATCTTGTTTAGGTTGTTCCTCTTCAGGATCAGCCCGCTTTAATCTACTTTTCGTTTCATTCTCTTGAGCTAAGGGTTTACCTTCTGTTAACACAACTCCAATAAACACAATAAGCACCAAACACAACAGTGGAGTCCACCTCATTTTGGCAGACTTTCCTGCTAACTAACCTTGTTTCTCGCCTCTGGTGTAGGCTTCAACGAAATGAGCCTTTACCTAACCTATTAATAATTCTGATCTGAACAAAAACGACGTGTCTTATTAATATTAAAGCAGTCTAAATATAAGGTAGGAAAACCTGATTTGTTTACTATAGCTTTCAAGCGTGACTCAAATCATTTATTTGAAAGCCATCTTGTTTATGAGTCTTCAACACTCAATATTTCGTATTTTCGTTCCCATAAATTTGCGTTCCAGGTAATGTTTCACACTGTGAGGTGACTTTTTCCAAGTTTGTTATCAATATTTAAAACACTCGCTTGAATTAGCCTAAACAAGATTGGTCAACTTTGACCCGTTATACGTCAAAGGCACCAGTTGTTTACCTGCCTTAAAGTCAATATTCTACTTGATTTTCGATCGACTCGGAGCCCAGGAAAACAAATACCGATAAAAAACACTTTTAAACTGACAAATTATGATAAAAACGGTCGTGACGTTTTGTCGACAATTTTTATTTTTGTTCTTGATTTTAAACGTTTATAGTGAAGTATTCTTGCTTTAATTAGTTATGTTTATTCTTGGTCGAAAACAAATGTTGACGAATCGTTGGTTGAGGAGTAGAGGAGGGGGAACGGTACCAAATCCATTGTTAATCGACAGTAATTGAAGAGAGTTGTTAATTTTGGGAAAAGGGGAACAGAAATACTAATCACAAGGTTGAATGAATGAATCGATAACTGTTTAAAGAGTCTAAGTTGAAACGTTAGATAGACGTTTCGGGAGAGAGGCCTTTTTTTTTTTTTTTTTTTTTTTTTTTTTTACATTCACAAGGTTACTCTAAGGTTTCACCCCCTTACACATTTTTTTCCCCATTTTTCTTTCTTCTATTTTTCTCTTTCCTTTCCTCTGGCGTGCAAGGAAATGCAGCTCAAAAATATTTCTTTCTCCGAATCCATAAAATTGCAAAATGATATGGTACATATCTAGAAAATGTCTACCTCTTATGGCGTGATTTTGATAAACAAAATGTTTATTTAAACGACAGTTTGAATTAAAACAATACAAATTGCCGTCGCAAAGTTTTTTGCTCTTCAAATCGAGCCCTTTTCAAATTCAATTAAAGAATTGTTATGTTGTTGGTTATGAAATAAAGAGTTTAAGTAAAATATGACATGATTACAAGGATATAAAGCATGTACCGAGTGGTAGTTGTCTTTACAAAAGATGGACAGAAAGGGTTAATTATGATATTAGCCTTAAGCACGTGTATCAACCATTTTCTCTTGTTCTCTCTTCTCTCTTGTTTCCTTTTTCTCGCGTTTTAAAAAAAATTCCTGGTTTTCGCTCTTCCTACTCCTTCAAAAGTAAGTAGTTATCAGAATTCTTTTATTTGCTTTTTCGCTTTTCATAAATGCTTTTGTGGACTTCTTTCGGAATTTATCTTCTTTATCAGTGATGAATTATTTCAGTAGAACATTCAAAATATATTGATTTTTTTTCAGTTTCAGATGCCTTTAATGTCACTATTTATGTTGTTCCGCGAATTTGTCGAATTATTTTCTTTCTTTCATTTTTAGCCTCGTTTTCCTCACTTCCTTTCTTCCTTCGTTCGTTCGTTTTTTTTTCTTTCTTTCTTTCCTCCTTTCATTTTTCCTTTCGTCTCTTTTCTCTTTTATTTTTGTTAATGCTGTAAATTAAATCAGGCAGTAGACTAAACACAAATCCCCACAACAATTAGTTTGTTTATACAATAAAGTCAATTATTCTAACTTTAGTGAGGACTGAAAATTTGTAAACTAAAATAATCCACAAAAAAGTTTGAAATTGGAAATGGTAGTTTTACGTTTCGACACAACGTCATTCGGAAATAGCCATTCGAATTTGTATGTGCAGAAATATGAATGCTTGAAAGATTGTTGAATCCAGGGTTATAAGGTAACACCATAAATGGAAGACCAGGCCTAGTTGATCTTTAGTTCAGTCAATGCATTTAGTAAAATCTCTTTGCTTGACCTTTTGCTTCTGGGTTTGAAGTGCAAAAACCTTCATTTACGGCTTGCCAAGCGTAGAAAGCACTTGTTGGTTCCACCTGTTTGGAAGAGAGTCGTTTAATGCTCTCTCCAATCAAAACACTCTAAGCCAGTTCTCTTAACACGCCAGCCAGGTTGTCCTTTTAAAACCAATTAGGAAAGTACAGGTAAGTCTATTTTACGCTTCACAGCTATCATGAGCTAAGACACCTTAATCTACATACCTATCCTCTGATGTCATTATACAAGAACCAAGTTCCATTTTCCCTTGGATTTGAACCTGTGATGTAATTGAGGAACAATGGCTTGGCCATCTCTCTAGGTCTATGGGAATTGCCAATGATCTAAAAGGTATAGCTATGTTTGGGCGTTTTGCGCCAAAATCATTGGCAACTTTCGCGCTGTTTATTATTATCCTTCAGTGTTTATATAATAAACAAGCGCTTGCCAAACCACGTCCAAGACAATATTTCAACAATCACGAATGGACAGGTAATGTACCTGAAGTAAATGACAGACATTGGTCGGATTTATCAATCGAAAGGAGTGTTAGCGAACGAGATAAACGCAGCACTGTGGACAGTAAGGACAGTCTAGAGGGGCAAAAAGGATTCAAGGTCTTAACTGCGTCTAATAACAAAAGAGAAGGAATACAAACACCTATTGAAGCTTTAAAATCGGAGGGTTCTTTAGAGGGAGCTAGTCATGGAGAAAACTCGAGATCAAACGTTAACGAGCCCGCTGGTGGCAGCGGTGGGGTAACGAACACTGTTCAAGACGAACCCAAAACGAATTCTGAACAAAAAAGTGTATTAAGTTCGTCTCAAAATAAACATCAAGAGACAAAAGTTGGTTCTGGAAGTAATAACGATGATAATATTGCTGGCGAAAAAAGAGCTGAAGTGTCAATCAATTCTGCAAGTTCACAGAAAGTTGAGGACGCCAAAACACCAAGCAGTAAAAACAATGCAAACACTAAACAGGACAGTGCCGCGAGCACTGCACTTGTAGCTAACGATAAAAATACCAGTGATAAGAGTAGTCCAAAGCCAGTAGCTCAGGACTCGCCATCTTCAGTTACCGTACAAGGTAACACTATTAATGGTCAACCTATTAGTTCATCTAACTCGAGTCCCGAACCCATTAAGGATCCTCTTGGGAACAGCGGCTCAGAAGTAGTGACATCACATTCACCATACGAAGATAAGGGTGAAAATGCTCGCTTTCCCTACCGAGACGCGCGTTCGAAATCCGAAGGCTCGAAAGGGGAGTCATCCGAACCGGAAGTTGGACATTTTCAAGTCGATGATAAATCAGCCGATTTGGAAATCAATGCTAACTCAGCCGGCGTCAAAGTAAAAGCCAAACCAGCTTCGTTACAGGTTGTGTCACGTCCTGGTGCTCACCCACCTACCCCTATTGTGCCTATTGCACCTATTCACCCATATTACCACCATCACCATCACTACCCCTACTTTGATGCCTTTAGAAGGAGCATGAGGCCTTACCATAGGAGATTCTATAACAACCCTTATCATGCACATTATAGGTAAGGATTTTGGTTCGTTTGTTAACCATGATTTTTGTTTTACTTGTCATAAATTAGTGAGGGGGAGGGATGGGTGGAGAAAGGGGAAGGGTCATCATGAGCCTTCCAAAAGGATGGGTCATCTAAAAATAGACAAAAGGAAGAGGGAGGGTCATTAAAAATTATGCCGAGTCAGGTTCAGATTAAGTATTAGATGCTTGAAAACTGGAGGAAAGGTATGAAAACTTATTCCAAATCCACATGGAGGGTCATGTGATATTTAAAAAACGAGCATGCCGGAGTGCTTTATCGTTTGGTATAAACACGACGCCGCAGGCCGAGTATTTATAGCCACGATAAAACGCGAAGGCGAGTTTTTTTACATGACTTCTAAAACTCAGTATTTTTTTAGTATTTGTGTAGCTTAAAATTAAGTCTTTCGAAGTAAAAATTCTAGCATCTTTTTTAAACATGTTTTTTCAGTTCCTTTTTAAACGTTTTGAAAAGGAGTTCAGTCCCTTTCTAAACGTTTTCAAACGAGTGTATTTAAATAACTTCTAAAACTTTTTAGCAGAAATTTAGTAGATAATATTGTAGATAAGCTATAAAATCTCCATTTACCAGTGTTTCGAACGCGTTTGACTAAGGAGCATGCGCATAACTTATGTCGTCACAAAGTAGTATGTCACAAAAATCATTCTCAGTATCCCACACGGAAAAGAATGTTTGGAAAACGTAAGTGTGATATCACTTTGGTCCAGCGGAAGGTGCATCAGGGTGTTTGTTTATGAGCTGGTTGATATTGGTTTTGCTTACTAAGCAATCCAGTAATAGACCTTATTCGCTTGGGCGTAATGTTTTCCCAATTCAGACCTCTTGGGGATACGATTCTTTGTTTGAGGTTTA
>JAAAQI020075227.1:0-17075 GCA_011800005.2 Stichodactyla mertensii | reverse complement strand
GTATAAGTGTAAACGAGCAACCCTTCTCCGCTGGTTGCTCGTTTACACATATACGTTTGTCCCAACGGGCCACCATACGATACAAGGGTTTTCGCAGTAATAACTTTTACTTTATAATTTATTTTTTGGCGGTGAAATCCCTTTACTAGATGTCACCCTTGCTCTAGACAAATACCTTCTAGGCTTACACTAGCGTGAAAAGTAACAAGCCTTGGTCTTAAATAAACTGGTGGGTTGCTTGATTGCTTGAATGGAGTACCCGCAAGACAACGTACTGGCCCGGCTAAACACCTTAATATTTCTTACATTATATAATCAAATAGATTAAGCTTTGTATTTGGTCAATATTTCTGGGACTGGTCTTTCAAGTGAACGATATTTTGAAGTCATCTTAGATTCAGAATTGTTAAAAATGAAAAAAATTAGGTAAAAAATTCAAAATAATTCAAGATATTTCATCAGGATTTTGATTTAAAACGCGAACTCTTCCCTTCACTTTCTCAGCCCCTTAGAACTTGACAATGTTACTTGAACTCCCGTCATAAATGGTTTCATTTATGACGTCACGCAAAAATGAAGTTATCTCAAAGTAAAATCTTTTAAAATTTGAAATTTTTCTTGAAATTTTTTGGCAAACATTTTACACATGAAAGGGCGAAGGTCAGTAGACATACAGGCGGCCTTAATCGCTCGATTGATTAGTATTTTATAATTTCGCGCCTGATAAAGCCAATTATTCATGCCTATATATATCTAGGTCAAGTTGTCACCCTAGCTATCATTACTAGTTATAGTGTAAGGTAATACTAATGTATAGCTTGGGAGGAGCAGAATCATTTGAGAAGGGTGGGGAGGGTGGGGGAGACTGACTTTGCACGAACAAAGAGCCTTTTCGTCTTTTTCGAAAACAAACTTGTGCTGCACAGAAGTGTGGGGCTGAATTTGGGACAAGATCAAAAAGTGCCGCTATCTTGTACTGGATTCTGGGATTGATTTTGGAGAAAGGGATAGAGTTCGTGTCTAGTCTTTCTTTGAATTTCGAAAAGGCGAATAGACCTTTTACCAAAATGGCGGCCAAAATTTCAAATACATGTAATTTAAAATTAGAAACAAATACCAGCACTAGAAAGAGTACCTCAGCTTTAGTAACCCTGCAAAGATTCATTATGTTAGGTGTTATAGCAACAGAGAAAACATTTTTCAAAAATTGTAAAATTGACAGAGAAATGTATGTCTGGGGGTATGGCGTATACCCCCAGACATACATTTCTCTGTACATTTGGCAATTTTTGAAAAATGTTTTCTCGGCCGCTATAACCCCTGACATAATGAATCTTTGCAGGGTTACTAAAGTTGAGGTGCTCTTTCTAGTGCTGGTATTAGTTTTTTATTCAGTTAAATTTTTACTCATTCGAATTTGCGGCCGCCATTTTGGTAAAAGGTCTATTGGTGGACAGGCTAGATGATTACATTACAAACTAGGAAAACCGCGAACACATAAAATATGTGGAATGTTAAGCATCATGTGCTGACCAATCACATGCGTAAATGAATTTATTTCCAATTAATTCTCTCATGTGATTGGATAGAACATGATGCTTAACATTCCAGACATATTTTAGGTGTTCACGGTTTTCTTAGATTGACTGTAATGTAGTAATCTAAGAGTAACTTTCCCTAACTTTTTCCCTTTCAATTTCAAGTGACTGAATATTTGATTGAAAATGAAATGAGTCGAATCACATAAAACTTCAAGTTATTTAATGGTACAAATAAAAAAGAACAGTAACTGCAGCAGATATTTTAGGGGTAGTAGACACACTAGTGCATTGTGGTCTAGCCAGGGTACAAGCACCTGCTAATTCTATTCTTGGTTTCTGGAAGAAGACTGAATGAGGAATATTGAGGAAAAAGAGAGGGGTGAGGATAGAATGGAGACTCCGATAGTAACCTGTGCACAGGCTCTCTTGGGGCTTGGTGGTGGTAGCGAGAGGGGGGGTAGGGGAATGAGGAAAGGGGGGAGGAGGAGGAAGGAGAGCATGTTCGCAGGTTACACCCACACGGATCTCTGGTACCCAAGGAATATCCTGTCTGTATCGAAGTTAAACCAAGATTTTTGTGTCTTATTTCTTTTACTGAGAATAAAATCTTGGGAACAGAAAGAAATTAAAAAAGTTTTTAGAATAACTGTCAGTTGACAAAGTCTGTTTGCATTCAAAACCTGCAAAACGAAATGAATGAGATTCTAAAGAATAGGAATCAAGCTAATTATCAAATTAAACCAATTACTATCAAAATTGTTGAATACCAGAAGAAATACCTTGAGTCCTGTGTTTTCTTCTCTCGATAAAATAAATTTCTTCTTGAAACTTTCTATTTATTTAGGCTTTAAAAAATTGATCATGCATCACCTTTGCTGTGACAAAACTCAACAGCGAATAATCTATAAGTATAAAACAATGTTCTATATCCCTAAAGCGCTTTTTTAAGCGTAATTTAGTTATTAAAAATAATGTCTTGATTCGTTTCGATTCCAGTCCTCTGCTTATCGACCGAATCGCGGCCATTTTTAGTCGAAATAAAACTGGATCGAGACAATAATCGTATATTCGAATATGTCAATTTGATCATGTGACACCATACGTTATAACGGAAGTGTCTTCTTGGTAATCATATTCATGCCTGTTAATGCCAGCAACTCGACATGGCAGTGAGGCTGATGAGGGTTCCCTTAACCACGTGATTACAGGATCAATCTGGTTCCTCATAAATTTCATTTCGCCGTAACAAAGCCACGAAAGGAATCCAGATGTCCACAACAAAGAGAAGTCGTCCCTTATGCCATCGTACCCAAATAACCCACAATCGGTCAGAGCGGTTCTAAACCACTATCATTAACCTTCTGTCTGTGTGGCAAGGAGACTAAAACGTCAGTCCAGATTTTCAAACCAAAGTTGACTGACCTGGATCTGTAGTTACGCCACAACTGTTATCTTCACTGGCGGGGAAAACGTCCAACAATGCGTATTTGGAGATGTGGTCTTTTCTGTCGTTTTATCGTGGCTCACACGCGGGGAACTGGCCATAGGAGCGGCTCGTTGAGAGTCTATTCCCCCGCAACTGATTTGAAGGAAAAAGTCTCCAGTGTAAAAGAACACGAAGGAACAGGAATGACGTAGAGATTCCGCTGGAGACAGCTACATTAAGATAAAATCGTAAATTGTGGTGTCAGAAACTGTGGATCGATATCTGAAGAATAACAACACATGAGACAAGACGTCGGCTAACACTTATCTACCGCGTCAGCCTGTTCTCTGGTATACCACAAAACCTCTAGACATCTGGGTGTGATGACGCTTTTGTAAGGTTATGGGGTGGCACCCAGACAAAATACGATATCCAAGGAAAATAGATTCAAAATTGTTCTGCGACATAACTTTTCTCCTTCGATAATACCAATTACTAGTGTGGACTTTAGATTGTTCGACGGAAACAATCAAAAAAGACCTTCTGGAGTTGTCCGGTTAAGTACTAGGGAAAGTGACAGAAAAGAACGAGAATTACTTTTGATTTCAGTTTTAAGAACGGCCTGAACAGAACAAATCCCCTCCCATCCTTTACCCTGACGGACAGCCTGGTCTATAAGGCTATCAAGTTGATGAAGAAGAAAACAGGAAACAAAACAGACAAGACTGCACGTTATCATCCATAGGCTAACGTGAATGGATAACCAAGAAACTGATTGGACGAAAATTGAGTCAAGAATTTCGTATCACACAACAGAGCATTTTCAGTCATTCCTAAAGGAATCACAAGGACAAAAACATTGCGCCTATATTGCCGCCAAAATGGCTTCTACGATGTCACGTGAAAACGCTCATATATATGTACTCACACTGTCGGCATGGATGCTCAGGTCTCCTAACCAGGCCACTTTACCGTTCAGTTCATTTGCCCTGTAGCCGTTCGCGTGGTCCTGGTACGGTTCAATTGACAACAGAATTCGACTGTAAGTTAGATCTGAAACAATGACCAGGAATTTATGGTAAGGCGGTGATGTAAAGGCCCGTTTACACGGATAATATTTTCTGCGATTCTAGCCGCGCTGCAATCAAAAATCGCGCGAGTAAACACGAGTGGTGATTTGAGTGCCAATCGCCGCAAAATCGCACTAAATTCGAACATGTTCGAAACAACGGCGATTCATCGGCGACGTGAATTTAGAAAATCGCCTTACAATCGCCGGTAGTTTAAGTTGGATCAAAGTTAGAATCGCAGTGAAAATCGCATTGCTTATGGCTTTCGGGCAAATCCTAAACCATACTGTAGTTGCACCGTTCTGTAATTTACCGAAACCGTAACTAAGCATAGCGATTGGATGATTCGCACGAATGTTACTGCGTACCGTCCAACCGCTCTACTGGGCATCACGGTCACGTTCAGTGACGTCACGCCCATCAAGCTCGCGCGTCCTGTAGCTAGATTTCTCAGGCACATGTGAAGGCGAGCTTGTGGGATACCTATATGCCATTCTTTTGTTACCTGTGTTATTCGTAATCTTGACGTTGACTGTAATAGTAGTACACAGAGATACAGACAGTCCTTTCTCTTGTTTGTATTCTTCATTGTCTATTGTCAAGTCTGTAAAAAAAGGCAGAACATTAAAAAAGAGCAGATCACAACGCAATAAAGGCTCTGGTACAAATTCAATGAATTCCTTACCGAAAATAACGGGTTCAGGGTTAAGAACTTCCAGACTGTCGGTATTCAATCTAAAGCTATCAATGTTACCGAAACCAGAAACTTGACACGCAGGCTGACTAAGATCAAGGATAAACAGGTTTTAATTAAATCTTTCTTAAAACAAAAACAAAAAATTAAGCTATAGGATAAACGTTAATGCTTTGGATTTTGAGGGATAACACACAGTAATTCTTATTTCATGAGTAACAAAGATAAACGATAAAAAAACATTTTTTCATGAAATTCATGAATTCAACAAGAAATCTTCCGTTAAATCCCTTCAACATGGAGGCATTAATATTTGATAACGTTGAGATACGATGGTGATGATGACGATGATGATAAGGATGATGATGATATCATATCAAGGTAAAATAATTCTTAAAATGTTCTAGAATGTTTTCGACTTTAGATCATCATCAGTAGTGAACAGCAATATATGATGATAATGATGATGATGATAACCATGATGATAATAACCATGTTATTATCGACGACAGATCGTCTTCCAGAATTTTTTGTTACGTCTTTGACAAGGATACTAAACTCCACGTCAACTTGACCATGTCCTTCACAGCTTGGCAATACCTTCGTCTTCTTTCTTTTGCCGATGTCTGTTGATAAATGTTTTATTATATTTTATTTATAAGTTTTGCTCCAAGGGCAGTGTTCCCTCACAGAGGGAAGAAAAGATTTTCAATGGCCTAGCTAAAAAAAGATTTATAGATAGATAGATTAACAGCAAAGCTGACAGTTTAACTTGCTCAAAGGACAGCTCTGATGACACACTGTGTCTGAGAGACAATGGCTTCATAAATATTAACAATGAACTAGATCACAATGAAAACGGAATAATATGAATTTGAAAAAATTAACATAAGCATGGCCAGTTCATGGGTTTATCTACTATATGAGAGTCTTTTTGACAAGTGGGTTAGATTGAAGATAGGCCAGGTTTTAACATCCCCCCCCCCAGCCTTAGGAAAGAAGAGAAGGTGCTCCTAAGGTTATTCATTAGTGTGGTTAACGAACTGTAATACATTTCCCTATAAAATGATAACAGCTTTATCCTGGAAAAGGTGTGGAACATTAGGATTTCACTTTCAGCCTTGCACTCAGACCACAGGAGAGTGGTCTATGGCAGTGAGAAACATACTAATCCAAAAATAAACCCTAATCAAGCAATAGGATTCATTTATTCAAGAATAATAACTTTGAGGGTGGTCTGACACAGTGAGAAATTAAGATGGATTCATCAAGATATGTTATTCTGAAAGAATAATTGACAATATTATGACCAATGCAATACAGGAAGTCATTTCCAATTTTTTTCTGATCGACTCTACAATAGGTGGATGTAATGTTTATCAACACTGTCATTGTCATGTTAATGTGCCAACCATCTTCACAACATGTCTTGACACATTGCTTTGTTGGATGATCTGATAGAGTTTTTGTTCATTTAAATGACAATGAACCAATTGAAAACAAAATATGTCATCATACACCCACCCACCTACATGTATAAATTAGAATAATATTTCATCTACAATAACCAATACTCCAGTTTCAGTTCTCTGTTGCTCAGGGTTAGCCTCATTTTTGTGTAAAATATTCACATGTTTAGGCCAAGGTTCTTTGGTTTGTCAAAGTGTTTATTGTGTTGATGTCCTGCATTCTTTACTTTATCATTGTTATTTGTAAATATTGTGACACCAAAAAGAGGCTACAGTAATCCTGAGTAAATGAGTCTGTAAATAAGCGAATACAGTGAACTCAAAAATGGTCTATTTGGATGCAGCTTACTAGAAAAATATTTACCATTTCATTTTCTGGCTCCAAAGGAAGAAGAAATCTTGGTAAATAAATGCTCACTCTAAAAACAATATCAAATTCAAAAACAATAATCAAGAAGATGGAAAAACCAAGGGATGGAAAATACTAAGTCACCTATTAAAAAATAATGACTCTATATTGTATGTACATGTATGTATGGTCAAAAGGTTTTATTTTTCATGTGTGTGCAAACCAGAAATCTAATTATTGATCTAATGAGAGATATTTTTATCTAAGTATTTATTTCAAAATGTTTTGGACTAATATGCATTATTGTTTGAAATCTGCTGTAACCTAGCAACAAGGCAGAAAGAGATTTTACCTTTTAGTATCGTTGCCCTGGATACTGAGCACTTCTGGTGTTCTTTGAGAGACGACAGCTGGATCAATATCTGAATAAATAAAAGAATAACTTGTCTCAGTAAAAATAAATATTTTTTGGTATCCTAATCGTTAGGATAGGAATATCTATTACTTGGGTCTCTTAAGAAGATATTTTTAGCTTGTTCCTACATATCTCACTCTTTACAAGGAGTAATCCTCAAGTAAATAATTTAAGGCTATTAATAGAGGGCCCATAATAGGTATTGGTATGATGCAGGATCTGACTTAATTTGCTAATTGAATTTGGGTTGTGAGCTGAAAACAGTAGGAAAAATAACTCAAGTTGAAATGGGATCAGGGATGCTTTTCAGAACTGGTTGAGATGACAATACTGTGAAAAAAACTTGTAGGAATATGGCCACCAGTATGGTGGGACTACAGAATTTTAGAATCCTATTGAGGGGGCATTAGGTATTTTGGTAACTTCAAATTTTTTTACTGCAATTTTATGGTTTCTTGCAGTCTGTCCTTCCTGGCTTTGGTATTTGGTAAAATTTAAGAATAAAATAAGGTATAATCAGGGTTTCCTGTTGGTTGCCAAAAAAAACCCACAAAAGTTTTGGAAAAGTGTTATTTTCATATGGATCCAGATGCAGTTTTGGTATAATTTTGTGTTTTTGTAGCTGTGGTATTTCTGTTTTTGTTAATTTTCCTTGCAGTTTTGTAGTTCTGAGCACCTCCAATTTCCCCTTCCTATGTGGTGGACCCTATTAAATAGTGATAATCATCAGTTGCAGCAGAACTAGAACATTTCATGATCATGACAAACTACATACTTTTGCTTGTCAGAACTTTCTCTGGAAGTACAGAATACTCCAACTCCATGTCATTTGATGTCTTATTGTCAGCATCAAATAGTAATAAGCAGTGGTCATCTTCACTGTAGAAAACAAAACTCAAGAAATTTACTGAATGTCTAAATCAAAGGAGATTTTTTTGACCTGTTAGAAACATTAAAACCCAATCTGAGAATCATAGTTCTTTAGAAATTAAGATAGAAATTAAGCTATGACAAAATTTGTAATTATCATGTTAATCTTAATAAAAATAAAAAAGGAATTAGTATGGCAGATTGTTGGGGAAAATTTGGCACTGGTTAATATATTATTAATAAAAAGATTATTTTGCAATTTACCCCTTAGATGGGGTGGTACTTTAACTATAATCATTTATGACCTACTGGTAGTATTCTTTTTGGACATCATAATAAAAATAAAGAAATATGACTCACTATAGACTGAATTGAAATATGGCGGCCAGCTAATTATTATTTTCCAAAATGATTTCAGAAAAATTAACATTTGAAAGAGCACGTGAAAAATAGTATATTCAGGGAATATTGAATGTTATACGTAGCTTGCATTGTTTCTAAGATATCAAGGGTTGAAAATACAGACTTTAGTGTTAGATTTGAGAATCACAACTTCAAATCAATAAAATAACTTCATTTCTATTCACCATCTTGCTCTCAAACTCTCAATCTTTACTCTAAGGAATATCTCGTTTTGATTGGTATAGATTATTTTACTTTCAATTGAAATATTAAATGAAAATTATGCAAATAGCAGAAGCCATATTTTGATTTGGCCTAATGATCATGTATCAAGTTCAAGTCCAAGTGTAAGACACATGCTTAAAAATAGATTTGTAAACACAAAATGAGAATTTCCTAAACCTTCAAAATGTGTAATAAAACAATAAATTACTGGTATTGAATATGGTTTTTGCATGATACTGTAAATCATCAAGACCTTAAGTCTGTGTTATCTGCCTCGGCTTAATGGTTTTGGCAGATAACACAGAGCTTGGTGTTGATAATTTACGTACCCAACCATATTCTTAACAGCAGTCATCAATTTCTAGAAAGATTAAATCAATTAATGAGTAACCAAAAATCTAGGAGTCGCAATTTTGAAGGACTATTTCATATAGAGAGATTATTTATTAACAAGAAGATGCTAGAAAGCGTCATGTCATGGAGTTAGTCAAAACAGGTTCTCTGGCAAATGAAGCCAAGATATTTGTCTTTTCTTCAATGAATAAAAATATTGACTCCCTGCTGTTACAGTCTCATTAACTTTGTTTTTTGTTTTATGTGCCATAAAGACGATACAATAAACTATAATGAGATCCTGCCATTGCATGCTGGTGGGAATTCAGGTGATGTTGTAACTGAGCCAAGCTGGTCCCAAAACAATTAATACTGTCTACTACTATTTTGTTTCATAATAACATTAAAAATGCTGTGGTATTCTTTAACTTATAATTATATAATAACGCACACTCTGATTGGAACTTAGAAAATTATCGTATAGCTGTTATTAATGTGTAATTGCTTGCAGCTCAAAGTTAAATATTATTGAATGAATAAAAACTAATATAATAATTTTTTGTCAAATTAACCATGGTACAGTATTGCTCAAAGCTCAAAGTTAAATTATTATTGAATTACTATAAATATTATTTAATACTAACCTTGGTATTGCTCGCAGCTTGAAGTTATGACAATGGAGACTTGGTACAACAGAAACATCAATTGTCATGGAAACCCTCCGATAAAGATGCTGCTTGTCAAGTTCACCAAGGTAACGAAATTGGATGATACCATTGAGACCCCATGGTGCCTCAGGATCAAAATTAAGATTATCAGAGCTCCCTATACCTGAAGGGGCATGGTAGATTCCAGTAATCTGGACTGAAATATCAGCGGAGTTTCCAGGAAGCAGTGGTAGGCAGGAGTTTACTTCTTCCTTGTCGAAGAAGAAGATGTCATGAGCACCTAAGAGTCAAGTAAATATGAAAATTAGTCACAATATTTCTTTAATGAGTAACATCTACAATAACTTGGATGCTTAGGGTTGGTATGCTGCAAGTGGGAACTATATATCAGTGTGTGCAGTATCTATTTGATAATTATTAAATAGAACTTTTATCAACATTCAGGATTTATCATAAATTAGCAGAAAGGAGGGTGTGGAGATTTAAAGTTGCAAATGATGTTATTATATATTATATTATTATATTATATATATGTTATAAAATATAATGATCCTCAGTGTGGGTTTGGACTAAATTTTCATGCCCCCCCTTTTAATTTAATAATCTATTTGATCCAGATTCAGCATAACTTTATATGACACTCTCTTCTTTGTCTATTTTCAGATGATGCATCCTTCTGAAAGGCTCAAAAAACGATGACCCTCCCCCTTTCTCTAACCCCTCCCCCTGCTAATTTATGACGAGTTCCTTACCCACCTTCACCCAAGTCACTTCCTAAGTTGATGATGATAGATTCTATAGCTGTGCTGCCAACATTTTCCAATGTGATTGTTCCTTTTTTGCTAGAAAAGATAAATTAAGCATACAATCATAGAATTATACAGTCAGTCTTCTATTAAAGTTTAGGGAAACTCAAATTCACTGACTCTTGACATTATTACAATAAGAAACTCACTGTATGCTTGCAAATTCTACAACTTGGACATATATTCCTTAATTCTTAGAATTTTCAGCAACAATGGTAATTGAATTAGCTAGTATATAGTAACAATTCCTTCTATTCAACCTTACCTTTGTCCAGCATAAAGAGTGACAGCGGTAACAAGAGGTGCAGACTGAGGGGTATCAAGATCAGTGGGGGCTGATCGCAACTTCGGCAGTGAGGTACTGACTTGAAGGAGAGGCATAAAGGGTGCTACATCTACTACTACAGGAAAATCATCTTTATCCTGCATGTTGTCTTTAGTTAGAGAACATGTACTCTCAGTTCCCAAGACACTGACTGTATAACCTGAAAGAAAGAATTTAAAAAACACATTATTTTAAAAACATGATTTCAGTCTACAAATAATGTTACTCTAATACAAAGGGGTGTGGAGATGGGTCGGGCAGAGTATAGTCTTACTACAAGTATCGTCATAGTAATTTCTGTATGAAACTTCTTTAGTTTAGTAGGGCAGGGCCTACATGTGTAGATGTATTATTATTAGGGACCAGTCATTATTTATAGGGAGTGGGGTGCAACAGTGGATGTGCCATGTTTGGTTTTTCCTGACCCCCCTTTTTGTGATGCACAATTTGTTCTGACCCTCTGCCTGCTCCTTCATACATCACCTATTTCTGATGACAATATATTTGCATAAATTTATATAACCCCCCTTTCTCCTTGCATAAAAATAAGTGACCCACCCTCTATTTGCACCAGCCCCCCCATAAATAATGACCAGTCCCAATATTGGGAATTTTTTGGAACTACCTGTAAACAGTTATCAACAATACCATATACAAATATCAACACCAAATCACAAAATATTAATTGTATATCTTCATAGGGGCAAATGCAGGGGAAGGGTGTGCACCCCCTGAGATGAGATACTTACAGTACAGTACTTACAATTATGGATTTAATATTACTAATTTTACTTTAATTGGTACTTGAGCCACAATCATAAAAGGTGCACCCCCTCCTCAAAAACTGCTGGAGGATGCACCCCCTCCCCCAAATCCTGGACATGCACCCCTTCAAAAAAACTGGAGGTGCACCCCCTCAAAAAATCCTGGAGGTGCACCCCTCAAAACAACCTGGAGGACAGTGCACTCTTCTTAAAAAATAAACCTGGAGCTGCATCCCTCAAAAAATCCTGAAGGTGTACCCCCATCAAAAACTCCTGGAGGTGCACCCCCTCCTCAAAAAGGTCCTGGATTCTCCTCTGCTTCAAATTTTCTTTAATGAAAAAACAAAATGATTCCTGGTCTGGTCAACCATGAATTATGATAAACACATGGTTCTAACTATTGTTAAATAAATATTAAGTACTCAGAATGTTTATGATGATATTAAATAGCTCAGTGCAGTAAATTTAAAAGCAATTAAAAAACAAAACGTTTTTCTTCTCCATTTCTAAACTTCCAAACCTACTTATATTTTGATTATTTTGTTGTTTTGATGAGTTTTACAGTTTTTAGCATCCTGATGACAAACTTGATTGATAAATTAGCTTATTGGGAAATTTACTTTTAATTTTACCTTTTTCCCGGAAATCTTACTCAAAGAGAAACAAGTCTGTCTCAATCACTTCAGCCCATTTTGTGTTTCACTACTGAGATAATTTGTTTGATGCAATGTCCGAGAATAATTTTCCATTGGTTTCTTCTTATTTTTTAAACTTCTAATAGATCTCTTTTGTACCTTCTAATAGATCTCTTTTGAGTGATGTTTTCCCATTTCAGACCATGTGTCATTCCCTTGTTCTTTTTTTTTGTTTCTCAGAAACACTTGAGAAAATATGTTAATATGTATGAACCTCAAACAAAAAAGTCTTATTCCCAAGAGGATGACACATGGTCTGAAATGGGAAAACATTACGACCGAAGTAAAGATGTCTATTGACTGAAAATGATCACAGAAAACAATTTAAATCTTACTCTGGGTTATGAGGAACACAGTCAGTTAAGACATGCAGTTTACAGTATCAAACAAACTCATTTACAGGTGTATTTATGCCAATGCCATGCAGTGAACAACTAATAGATATGCAAAGCATTGTTGGTCAAAACCTCTGGCCTTTCACTCTTGGTTTTCAAAATCATTTCTGACATGACAGTTTTAGATAATTCACAGACAGTATGTTTTAATAGAATTGTACTTAAATTGGACTGAATTGTCTGGCAATGATTTTCACATGGAAAATGGTGCTTGGGCATAGGGCCAGTTCAAGTTAAAAATTACAACAGACTATGATTTGCTAAAAATGTTTCTGTTTAGTTGGGGAAATGAAATGTGACAAAGGCCATTCCAAAAAATACTTGATTTTGGTGGGCTTGTACGAGTGTGTGTGTGTGTCTGTGGAGCAGGGGTTGGAGATTGGGGGAAGTGGGGGTGGGAGAGGGATGGGAGTGTGAACATTAGAAAATAGTAATTTCTTTTAAATTAAGGAAAATTTAGTGGGAGTGTACAAATATTAGTCAACCAGTGTGAGAAATTTGAAATGGGTGAAATGTGTAACTGAAGTCTATTATAAAATAGCCCTTATGTAATGAATGCATCCAAACCTTGATGGACTGCACACTGACATGATTACAACAGAAGTTTTTGTTAAATTTACATTTTCCTTCTCTGGCTATATCATGAAATCATTCATGGTCAATAATTAGCATGCTTCCATTGAGTTTTGGTTGCACTCTGGAGGTTGCTGAAGCACTCAAGAAGCTTGAACCACACTAATCATTGACCAATCCTTGAAAAAATAGATAGTGAGAATAGAAAGCCTATTCCTCATGAAAGTACCTTATGGCCAGTAGTATGAGATGCACATTTACTGTACTGTTATACACACCTGTGATCTTTAATGTCCCTTTTCCATGTGGAATCCCTAGCAACATCACTGAGTGTGGACCAGTTTTTGCTGGAATAGACAGGCAGGCAGGAAAAGGTTCAAACTCTACTCCTTCTATATTTAAAATCTGAAATAACAATGAAAATTGATATCCACTGAATATTATACAGTGCCTGGCTGATACATGTGGATAACACTTTTTAGTTTTACACATTATTAGTTTATTAAGGTTGGATAACTATACTGGGTTGCATGGGTGGTGTAGTGGTTAAAGGTCCACCTCTCACCACTGTAAGTCCAATGGGTTTGTTAGATGTGTTGTTCTCTCCCTTACCACAAGGGTTTTTCTCCCTCCCTAAAAATCAACATGTGAGCTGAGATTGAGTCATAGTCTTAAAACATTTAATGTAGTGGTAGTGAGTGAGAGTATTCCCAAAAAGCACGAGAACAAGATTTATTTTATTATTTTAAATCATTTCTAAAATCTACACAGTTAAAGGTATTCTCTTTTCTCTCATTTTTTTTTGAACTGTTTGTCCAATTCATGATAAATGAATGATTACCAGTCATGTTGCCCCCTAACTATGATGCCCCTAGTGCATATACCACATTACCCACAGTGAGTGAATGAATGAATGAATGAATGCATAAACAATAACTGTTACAATGATAGGGATAATATAAATAAAGATGATAATGATGTCAAGGTCATCATGATGACGGTAGCAGTGGTGTTGGTGGTGATACTGGTGATGAAGATACCACAGGTAAATGATAATTTAATAATATGAAGATTATGGCAAAAGATTTCATGTTTGCCTTACCATTTTTGCAACTTTAAGTTCAAATGGCATGGTATTGTATATCTCCATTGATACCTGTCCAACCTCTCCTTGAACCCACAACATATCTATTTAAAGAAAACAATTCACATATGGCATCTGCAGGGCTCAAAACAGTGACCCCTTGGACTCACAGTGGTGAAGGTGACACTACAGTAACAGTATATACCACCCATACCACCCATATACAATGTACTTGCACAGACAGGTTATGGGGGTGGATGATTGGGGGTGGCAGGCATCTCTCCTTGTGGTATAAATATCATGAAACATACAGCTATATGTATTCAAGGCTTAATTTAGTGATTCATTATTTTGCCACAATAGGACCCATGATTATTTGACTGTGTTGATTTAGCAATATTTTTTCTTCAAGCATAACCATAAAATTATTTCTAATATACCTTCTCACCTTCTGGAAGCCATGTTCATAATGACCTGAGCATCACCATGGTAACAAGTAACTAAATCTTGGCAAGTGAGCTAACACTACATTACTATATACCACAGTCACTCACACTGTGCTCTCTGGTATGAATAAAGCCTTACTATTTTTTTGCTTTTGTTCTTTTGGGTTTCTTCGTAAAGATGAAAATATAAATGGGCCACCAGAGGAAGTGTCACTGACAGAGGCTTTCTTCCTACCAACAGGTTTTAGATGCATTGGTAAAGGATGGACCTTGAAGGACCTGAAACATTATATAAAATGACAATGTGAAAATAATAATGATGATGATTCTGATTCTGATGATGATTCTGATTCTGATGATGATGACGATGATGATGATTGTGGAGATGATGGTAATGATGATGGTGATAGTGATGGCAATGATGCTGCAGATAATGAATGATGATGATGGTGATGATGACAATGGTGGTGATGATAACGATGGTGATGACGACGATGGTAATGATCATGATCATGATGGTGATTATGATCATGATGGTGGTAATGATAATGGTGGGTGGTGGTGGTGATGATGATGATGGTGATGATGATGGGAACTAAAATATTAAAAATTGATCTTATTCTAGGTAAACTCTTGTAAACAATTCAGAAACAATGAATGTCACTGTATGCTGTGTACAATTTTACACTGGTCTGGCAGAGGGTTCAAGGCGGCTACCGGCGGTTTATCGCCAGATACCTAACATCATAATGCCGGATATTTTGTGATCAACAGTCTCAATAAATAATAAAAAATGATAGTAAATAATTGCACACAGCTGCCTACATATTAGACCCATTCAGTTACTACAAATATTATTGAACCCTCTGGTCTGGTATGGTACAATTATGATGAAATGTGCTCTTGTAAATTCACAATTTATTGAATCAAATTCAAAATCTGCTTTTAGACTTTGCTCATACTCACCGAACAAGTGGCATCCTCGACAAGGGTACAGCAGGAAAATTATCAGCCAATAGTTTGTCATTCTTGTTTGAAGATTTGGGAGATGTGGATCCAGCACATTGCTTAGCTAAGGTATCTAAGCCACTAGCCAAATCTGTCAGCTCACTATCAGTGAGGTGTTCATGCATTGTATGAAGTAGAAACTTCATGTGTCTGTTAGAAAAGAATTAGAGCAGTAGTGTTATACTCTCTTTACTTTAGATTGATGTCGTACAGTATACAGAGTTTAAAAATAGCAGCTGTCAGTTTTAACAGGTCTGCTATCAGATTTGATTGAATGCTGATCAAAAAAATTTAAAAAAATAAAAAAAAGTTTTTTCTTTTAAGAAAATAATTATGAATAACGAGCAAAGAAGAATACATTAAAAACTGTTTGATCTGATTTCAAATTAATTGAATTTAGAGGGAGGAGATGCAAAGTACTTATTATATGTAAATAATTTTGATATTTTAAACAGTCTTTGGAAAAATTGAGCCTCAAGGAAAAGCCCACAAAATCCTGTAATATCAAACTGAAAAATTCTTTTGAACTGTGGTGTACATGTACTACATAGTACAAAACATTTATGTGTATCAACTCACCCGACTGCTAACAGTCCTACATATTGTATATTTACTCCATACTCAAATATACCAAGTTTTTGCAAATCTCTGGACTTATCCACATTCTCTGAATGTCCAGAGAATATCCTGAATTCATTATTTAGAATAGTGTTCTTCAGACAAAGCCATTATATGAAAAACTAGACGATCTAAGATTGTAAGTTGAGCTCCAGTCCAAGTGCCGCACTGCTGTAAGTGTCAATCATTAGCTATGCCCAGCAGTTCTATGCACTAAAAATAGGGTGGGTAATAGATGTGTGATTTCCAGACAAGTCAGACAAATATCATGAACTGTAACTATACTCTGAGTCATTATGTGTCAGGGGTATTGCCCATTGCACATGACTGAGCATTTCAATGATACCCTAAGGTAAACCTAGAGTGGGCTTTCGCCTGACTAAGAACTGTTTACAGACAGACCTGACAGCAATAGAAGGATCCCCAAGTCTGCGTGCTGTGAAAACAAGCTCATGAAGGAGTCTAATCTGTAAGGCAGGCCAACCATATGGATGTTCTAAATGTGAGAGAAGAATAACAATGAAATCATTAGCAAAATTAACAATTCTGTCCACATGCCAGGTTGTTTTATCTGACAGCAGTGATCTTTAATACAGGGTGTAAATTGCAAGGCAAGTTAATATGAGAGTGTTATGAGGTGCAATTTTGTCCTAAAACTTGTTTGCAATTCAAGGTTTGGTTGCACAAGTAGAAAGCAGATACTTTTAGCTGGTAGGTGCATGTAGTGCCAAAGCTTTTCTAGTTGTCCCATCCATGCAGTCTTCCACTTTGTCTTACTGTCCTAGCTGCCCTGTGCTGTCCATGGTATATATACATATATACATACACGAATAAAGGTGAAAGAGAAAATATGCCCTGAATGGGATTCGAACCCACAGCCTCGGTATTACTAGTCCGAT
>JAAAQI020075116.1:0-17083 GCA_011800005.2 Stichodactyla mertensii | reverse complement strand
GATTTAGATTTTTAGATATTTGCCGTTGAATATCAAAATGCCTTATCCGCCATATTGAAAAAGCTCTACCACAGGAACCCCAACCAACGAAAAGCATGCGCAGAAAAGATGCGTACGAATGCACGAGCGCATTACCTTAAACGAGAGCGATAGCCGTATCGTAAGTTATGGACCGAGTTTTTTTCCACAGCCCTAGCGCGCAGGCCATTAAAAAAAACGAGGTTTCATAACTTACGTACGGACTGAGCAAGTGAGGTTAATGAAATGTTTATTATGTGGCAAGGCGAATAGGAAAGTAAGGTTGATGGTCCGTACCGTAAGTTATGGACTGCACATTGGCCAATAAATGCACGGGAAATTACCCTGCTACAGAATACTTTGACTCACCTTATCCGATGTGGACGTAATTTTTTCCCCGTTTCTGTTTATTGTCATTCCATTTACTGGTCTTCTGTGGTGACACACGAAAAGATATATTAATACGTATGCAACCTTTAAAAAGAAATGTACTCTGACCGTATGAGCTTTCAAATTTGAAGGTTCAATTAAAAATCTCCTCCTGATGACGCTTTGCTCTTAAATTTGAGGTGGGAAGGGAGTGAAGGAAATCTGAGCTATGCTAAAGGCTCGGACACACGATGCGATGTTCCCTGCGACGTCGCTTGTAACAGGAAAATCGTGTCTCCACCCGTAAAAGTAGAACTGAACTTCTTTCTACTTCCGCGACGTCGCACGCAATAGCTGCACGGGTGGACACACCGTGCGATTTCCCCATTGCAAGCAACGTCGCATCGTGTGACCGAGCTTTAATGATTAGCCTTAATAGTATAAAAGAATATTTATATTTTCGTAGGGATTTACTTTCCACCGGGATATGATTCGCTGAAGGAGTACAGAGACTATGTGGAGAATCTTCCTATTAGCGATGAACCTGAGGTGTTTGACATGCACGAGAACGCTAACATTGCCTTCCAGGTATGTATTGCTCAACTTGTCTTCATGTCGTTCCATTTCAGACCACCAGATCATTCCTTTTAACATCAGTTTCCTGCCTTCACCACTTTCACATCACCATAATGCTTTGCGTTGCGGGTTTTTTTCTGGGGGGAGGGGGTGCATCAGACCAAATCCACTTGGGCGTAATGTTTTCGCATTTCAGACCACTTGTCAATCCCTTGAGAATACGATTCTTTGTTTGAAGCTCTTCCATATTAATGCAAGTTTTATTCTTCTCAAGTTTTATCGAAAAACAAAGAAATAATACCCAAGGGAATAACACGTGGTCTGAAATGGGAAAGCAAATGCGCGCAAGTTGAATTGGTCCACTGGAAAAAGGATTACTAGAAAATAGGACGTTTTCATAATAACATCATTTTACTACCACTACCAGAATGCTTTTTCAAAATGCTTTGATATTCAGATTTTTCTACTCTCGGAATAGAGGCAATTGGTCAAATTTGCCTGACAATAGAAGCCACTCAAAGCATTCTGGTCTTGGTAGTAAATTACGCCATCATGCAAATGTCCTATTGTCCTATTTTATATGTTCACTGACAGGCATCTAATATATTTCTTCCCATATTCTAAACTTCTAGACACAAGAGACCCATCAGTTGGTCTTCACTGTTCTTGAGGTCCAGCCCCGCTTGGCCAGTTCTGGAGGAGGCAAGACTAATGACGAGATAGTGTATGAGCTTGCTGACAGTATTATGTCTAAGTTACCTGAGAAGCTGGACATGGAGAAAGCCGACAAATCTCTCTTTGATGTAAGATTATTATGCGTTCATTAGCAACAGAATATATCCGTGAACACAGATTTTACTGACTTTTCTGAAACACCATTAACCCGATTACCGCAAATTCGTAGCCGCACTGTAGCTTTACCGTAGCCGTAACTACGCGTTGTGATAGGATGTTTCACACGAAAATAATGAAAAGCCATTTCAGTGTTACTGCAAACCGTACTGTGTTGTAAATCAATACCATATGTTTCCCACGTTTCTACGTCGATAAGTCGATACGTCGTTATAAATAATTAAGGAAACTTACGGTGAAAGGTGATAATGATGAATTATATTTAACTAATTCCCACACTGTTTTGTTTGTTTGTTTATTTTCAAGACTGACGAGAAAGGCAGATACAATTCCCTCACAACAGTCTTAGGACAAGAAGTTGATCGATTCAACAATCTACTCAAAGTCATCAAGACTTCTCTCAGTCAACTGCAGAAGGCTATAAAGGGTTTGGTGGTCATGTCTCTAGAACTAGACATGGTTTACACCAGTTTCCTCAATAATATGGTAAGGCTCCTTTATCTGTGTTAATAGCGTGTTCAACTCTGTTCATTGTTCTATTCATCTTGTGCTTTAGCTCGTGTCATTTAACAAGTTCATCTAGTCCATCGTGGGCAAGTCAGTTCTTAACCAGGACACTTGGGAGGGGGGTTGATTTACTTTAGTTACAGCACATCAGGTAGCAAGAGAGACGGGACACAGTAAAGAAGGAAGCAACAAATAAATCTGTTTTTTAAATCTCTTTTATTTAAGTGTCTACCAGCTGAGAGAAAATAGATTTTCTAACCAATTATAGTCCGTTGGGATTTTTCATGGCCGGCCCTATGTTCAAGCACCATTTTTAACCTGAAAACAATTGAATATTTAATCCGATGTATTTTGAGGCCTAGAAAAGTCCAAAACTATTAAACAGAGTGAAATGTTATCTTTGTGTTATCCAAAAACCACGCGAGAAATGATTTCGAAAGCAAAGAGTGAGGGCCGGAGGTTTTGTCCAACAATGCTTTGTGCAGCTAGTTGTTCGCTCAGCTGGAGTTGTTCTAGCGCTTTCGCACTAATTAGGGGCACTAACACTCACACACACTACCACTACATTAACTGTTTTAAGCATACAACTCTCAGCTCACATGTTGATGAGAAAGAAAGCTCTACTCATTGTACACCATCCCAGAGGAGATACTGCACAGAGTGTAGAGTTTATTATATCTGATTTAATATGCGTATCGTCTTTCAGGTTCCCACGATGTGGGCAAATTCTGCGTATCCATCTTTGAAATCCCTGGGCTCGTGGGTCAAGGATCTGGTGCTCAGATGTGCCTTCATCGATGTAAGTTATATAACAGAACAAGAGAGAGAGAGAGAGAACTCCTTTAAAAATTCACCACTACCACCACCCCTCCCTTTACCCCTTCCCTCTGGTACTCAAATGTGCCTTCATCGGTGTAAGTTATAAAAGAAGACTTAACTTCTTAAAACTCATCACCCACCCCCTAGACCCCCCCAACCCCCCCAAAAAAAATTACACTGGACAGTTTGCTGTGTTCTTTTGACATAAATTATTTTCATATAAAAAGTTTTCTTGCTTATTGAGACTATAACTGATACAAATTCTCTTTTTTTGACAGCAATGGATTGTCCATGGTCCACCAAAATCCTTTTGGATATCTGGGTTCTTCTTTCCTCAAGGTAACGCCTTGCGCTTGATATATTTTCCCTTTCTTTCCCGTTCTTACTAGCTTTGAACAGATTTTCCATGAGGTCAAAAAGTCAAAGACAATGATATCCTTGCGGGCCAGAACGTTCGCCTACTACTATTGCGAGTAATCTTACATTCAAAAAATTACGATATCGGACAGTACAGTATCATTAGATTCACGACACGTAGATCCTCAGCTTATCAAGAAACAATAACAGCCTTTTGACGTACCATTACCATTTTATCATCTTTTCAGGCTTCCTTACAGGGACATTACAAAATCATGCCCGTAAATACAACCTCCCAATCGATCAGCTTTCATTCAACTTTAACGTACAACCCCAGTACCGCTATCAGGAAGAGGTAGCTGAGGCGTTGGCTAAGCTAGAGTATGGCCAGACCTTGCAAATGGACGATGAGCTAGAAATGCCAGAAGACGGTGTGCTGGTCCATGGGCTGTACTTTGATTGTGCAAGGTGGGATAACGAGAGGATGTTGCTAGGAGACGCTGAGTATGGTGTCATGAACCCGGTAAGTAATACTACTCTCTCGTAGACTTCTCCCTCCCTCCCTCCCCTCACCCCATCCTCCGGGATTCCAAGCAGAGAGAAAAGGGTTAGGGCAGGGGAACGACCTAGGCTGCTGAGGAAGGTATACTTAGTAGAGTAGAGTAGAGTAGAGGCATCCAAGAGCTTCCTTAACTTAAAAAAATAATTAAATGAAGTAGAAATGAATAAATCTCTTTATTTAAGTGCCTAGTCGTTCTAGCGCTTTCGCACTAATTGGGGGCACTATCACTCACACACACTACCACTACATTCAGTATTTACAGCATACAACTCTCAGCTCACATGTTGATTTTTATGGAGGGAGGAAAACCGGAGAACCCCGAGAAAAACCTTCATGGAATAATCGTACATAACCGTATACATTGCCTTGCCTTACCGTATGCTGAAGCATACCGGCATGTTTTATCGTGTGGTCACACTAGGAAGGTGGACGCACATACGGTTTGTCTATGAATCTAGTGACACTGAAATGGCTTTCGTTTTCAACCAATCAGAAAACTCCAAAACCACGCAACGACCAATTAAAAGCTTTGAAATCTCTTGCATCATAGAACTGAACGATCCATTCTCATTTAGCGTGGCACTAATTGTTATTACCATTTTGTAATGAAATGTTGAGTCATCTTGACGTAATTTGCATTCTACTGAAATGTGCTATCCTTGTTAATTGATAGCCATTACCCATGTTGCATATGGAACCTCAAATGAACTTGGTACCAGACCCAGTCTTGTACAAATGCCCTCTATACAAAACGTCCGAGAGAGCTGGAGTACTGTCTACTACAGGTAAACTGCCATGATTCTTCCTGTCTTTAACCGGACGATAATTTTCTTTCAATACGCTACAGAGTGAGTACGGCTGCCGGCCGGCTTGTCAGCCGCGCGCCTATTCTTGAGCTAGTCTTTCATGCACATATTTCAAGCTTTTCGTAATTCCTGCGTGATTTTAAAACTGAACAAAGCAGAAATGAAGCTTTTTTATTCATGGATCGTTGCCAAGAGGACGTTCTTCCCATAGCGCACACTACCGACTGAATTATGCCAAATATAACCATTCTTTAGAGCAAAAATTCCTTCAGGCGTTGTACACTAGTAAACAGATCAATGCCTATTCCCACTTAAATTTGCTTTGCTCATAGGAAAACCAATTTAAATTTTCCGATTTGCTTTCTTTTTTATTTTATTTTATAATTTTTTGTTTTACCTCAGGTCACTCGACCAACTTTGTTGTAGCTGTGTACTTACCTACCGACTGTCCTCAATCCTACTGGATCGAGAAGGGCACCGCTCTTCTCTGTCAATTAAATGACTAACTTTGATCCTTTACGTGAAAACCTACCTAGTTCTGTCTGTATGTATAAAGCTATGCCCTCTATAAAATTCCTGAATCTTTCAGTCCCCTTTATACTCAGGTTATATGACTGTTATGACTGTATCGTGTATTGCACCCTGTAACTAGATTTGAAATGAATGGATATTTTTAAGAGGTTCCCCTCTTTTTGACTCTAATCTTAATGTGTGAAGGTTTGCTTTTTTGTGTTTTCGAGTTTGAATCAACGATAACTTCAAAACCTTAAAACAACACTTTAATTTTATTTTTCAAACGCTTTCATGCAAAACATTTACAAGATATTACCGGGTTTATTTTTAGTTTTCATTCGCAAAATATACTTTTGTATATACAAAGATTGTTCAAGACCATGGAACACTGTCATAGAATGGATTTCGTACGAGTGCGAAGCGATAAAGAAAATTCATAGCCGTACCATAACCGTAACTACGCGTTGTGATGCATGGCCTGAGTTACACGAAAACAATGGGAAACCATTTCAGCCTTACTTCATACCTCCCCCTGTACACGTACTGTAAAACACCTTTGCCGCATTCGCTTGGATGATCACGAAACAATGGTTTCAAGTCGAGGTTGGCCTTGATAAACAAAAGAATCAACTTCAGTCTCGACTTGGAACCATGCATTGTTTCGTGATCCTCCAAGCGAATGCGGGAAAGGCCTATTCAGTACCGTACTTATCCCACTCATACGAAATCCGCTCTATTGCCTAATTTTCAACTTATTTTTTGCGCCTTATTGTTTGAAAGTAGTTAATATTTATTACAAAACATAAAACAACGGATTGAGGCTTTGAATACTATGAAGTGAGCATTAATAAACTGTTTTTTAATCAAATACTCTGCATGTTGTATGTGTTATTTCTTAAAAGAAATAGCTAGTTCAATATCAAATTCATTAGTTACCCACTGGGTCCATTACTAGAGACACGCCTACTCGAGATAAAGTTGGAGCTCGTAGCGGTGACTTTATGAATTTCAAATCGATACATTGTGTTGTCATAAATCAACGTACACACTCTGTCTAGCTCTCGGGATCTTTACGAACTCGATAACGCTGTGAATAGATACAAATCAATGGAGATGATTTTTGCGCATGTGTATTCTATTTAACAACACAAAGATAGGCGCTCGTGGCGTTATAGACGCAAGAGAGAGAATATAAAGAACGATTAACAAGGGTAAAAGTGGCACGAGGCGTTGATGACCTTGTTAACAGTTCCTTATATTTTTTCCCATGCGTCTATAACGCCATGGGCGAATGGCCTTGTGTTGTCTAATTGATATATAATATAGCTTGGAAAATTATAACACGAGCGTGCAGCCAATAGGATAACAGTTCATAGGTTCTTTAGCCAATCAGAGCGCGCGTTATGTTTGTGTTATAACATTTGCCTACAGAGAATAAAAAAAAGTTTCGATACGGCCGGAAATTTCCATCTTCCAAAAAATCATTGTTCCATCATAAATATGTAAGCAAGAATATTGTTTTGTCCCTATAAATGTAGAATCAGATGAAAACATCAAAAGTATTCAATGATTCTTTTTTCCAAAAATTCAGTGTATAAATAATTTGAAAGAATTGAAAAGTTTTTGTGTACCTAAGTTCTGGACTAAAATGAAAAACAAGACGTCAAATGACGTCGTCTGGCTAACGTCTGGAAAAATGAGGAATGTTACTGCGCATGCTCGAAATAGAGACTCGATCGCGGACTGCTGTTAATTTCACGCTTAAGTATGCGCACTACAGGCATCCCGAATGACTAGTCTTTCCTTGCCGGGTTTCATATCGTGAGAGACTGGGACTCAAACAGGGCAGGAAGTACTTCATGTAAGTCGCTCTCTGCTATAAACACAAAGGAACGATATAAGGACCATACATGAAGTAGCAACCTATGCGTACAAGCTGAAAAAGTCAAAATTTAAAGTGAGAATTTTGTCGACAAAAGCTGCTAAAAAAACAAGGTATAAAGCCGAGGGTTAATGATAACTGCCAGTCATACTGACAACAGAAAAGAAAAGAACAAACATGGTCGTTTACATGCATTTCTTGAATGTGAGTCCCAGTCTCTCACGGTATGAAACCATGATTCACGGCATATTTAAGCCTTTTGTTGATGACGCATGCGCAACACATGCAAACACAAACATCTTGCGCATGCGTAAGAAATTCCTCGGTGAAATTAAACGACCATGGAAAGTTAGCGCTTGTGCTTCGACAATCCTGCAAATTCACATTGTTGTGACAATTTCCTGTCACAGTCGTATAAAATCCGCTCTAGTCCGCTAAACCTAGAGATTCTCTCGTCATGTTCATGTAATGTAACCAAAGTACTATGACTTTTATAAAGTACGTAAAATGTAACGCAAAGTAGCGCATCTGTCCTTGACTGAGGGAAGCGAGAAAAATTGTCAGTTTACATTTTTCATTTCTTCAATTTTTTCATGTTCTTATTAATCATCATTAGTTAAAATTTGGCTTCATGTCTCGCGCTGTTCTTCAGCCTCCTCTGATTTACATCCTCCTTGCTGCTGATCCCGGTACGTTAGAGGAATCCTGTCATCTTCTTCTCCTTTTCGTGCTTTTTTCATGTTCTTCTCGAGCACAGGTGCTGGTAAAGCCACCACTAGTATTCCACTCAATGAACATAATGCTCCTGTTAGACGCCCCACAATGCTCTCTGGCACAAGATCGCCGTAGCTGAAACAAGAAAATAGAAAATACACTAAGGGACTGGTCATAAAGTAAAGAGGGGGTGGGCTGATAAAAAAGGGGGGTGGATCACAATTATTCAACCTGTAAATAAGGGTGGGTCAAGAAAAATTGGTTATCAATTTTTGTGCCAGTTTTTAAGGCATGGGCCATGTTAAATCAAAAATAAGAAAAAGGATGAGCCACTTAATTCAAACGATCTCTCTCAGGATTGCTATTGTGTCCCTTTTACTCGCAAATACTGCGGGTGTACAGGGACCGCAGAAGTAGGGGGGGCTGGGGAGCTATAGCCCACCCAATAATTTTGCCACCATTTTGAATTCCTTATTTACTATTTATATATAAATACCAAATTTTTCTTCGGCGGCCGTTAGCCCCTATTAAAATTACGCTCCGTGGTCCCTGGTGTATCCTCTGAAAGAAATCCTGGATCCGTTCCTGTTATGGCCTTAATTCGAGGTTGGAGTAGGCAGCTGGTATCATACATTCACTGTAGTTTCACTGTAGTTTGTCCACTCTAACCTCAGTTTGACGCAATTGAAATTGCGATCTTAATATTTTCAAAACCAATAAAAAAGAAGACCACATTCCTTTAATAGTCATCAAGCTCTATCTGCCGCTCAATCTGCTAACACCTTCGTTATTCCTCCTCCTACTAAATACCAGCTACCTTCGTTCTTCTTAAGTAAGCTTAACACTGTAACCCATCTAGAAAATCTAACCTGCCCACGCTGCATGAATATCGCCCATTGTAAATGTACTTCTTCAATTTATTCGTAAATGATCATTACTAGTAATTTAATGGCAAATAGGTTTTTCAATCTTTTAAGTATTGTAACGTATAATTTTCTTTTGTTTATTTATTTATCTATTGTATTCACTTATTTCTTATTTTTGTCTTTGAGGGCCATAAGTTAGATAACTGTAAGGTTAATTGTGTTACCCTCATTGAATAAAGATTATTATTATTATTATTATTATTATTATTATTATTATTATCATTATTGTTATTATCATTATTATTTTTCCACTCAACGAGTAAGCCTCGCCGTCGTGTAGAGGCTTGGTTACATCCAAGATGGCTTCTTCCAATCCAGTCAATATACAGGATGTTTTGAAAAGTTTGGACGTTTGGACGTTTACCAGACAGGCTAAGTTATTTACAGCTGGTAATCTTGAAAGGTAAGCCTCATTAGACTTAGGGTTCGTCTTTTAGTGATTTTAAAGCCTTAGTCCAGCGCGTTTATCATAAACTTGCAGCGTTTAATGTATAAACACTTACTAGTATTTAGCTTGCCTGCTCACCTTTTTCAGAGAAATCTAGCATGATTAACGTTATTTATGAATAAATGATATCTGGAATAAATTCTTATAAATTTTTAATGGATTATCTGCTGAAATATCGTTTGAAGTCTTGTTTTGGATAATTAGTAATGATAGTTTATCAGTTTGCTCAACTTACCCTAAGGTTGTCATAGTAACAATAGTATACCAGAAGGTTGCCGGGATACTAGTAAAGTTCGTTTCAGGATAACCACTCTCAGCGTAGTATATCACAGAGGAGAAAATGATGATCATGACAGCAAGAACCACGAACACAAAACTGAGTTCAGAGAAGCTTTCTCTCAGAGAGCTTCCTGCTTGTTGCACCTTTGTACTGTGCCGGGACATTTTCACAATTCGAAAGATCCGAAATACTCGAAGCACCGTGAAAGGGCCTTCAGATGCCTCTGGCGAAATAAGCCCAGCATAGAATGGAAGAATAGCTATCAGGTCTATTAAACTTAGAAATTTCTTGAAGAATTCCCATCTGTTTGGAGCAGCGAATAATCTGGATACGTATTCAAAAGTGAAGATAGTTACACAGACAGCCTCGGCTAAGAAAAACTCTTTGGCGTACTTTTTGCCACATCTTTGTATCCCACATGGAATAGTCTCTACTACGGAGATGATAACACTGACGACGATAAAGACAGCTGAGATGTAGTGCAGTAGTAAGCCAAATATATTACCACCTGGATCTTCAAAGATTTTCCACATTTTTCTTCGTAGTCTCTGGACCCACGCCTGGTTATCTGAGACCTTAGGGATTTCTAGAGGTTTGGTCCTTCGTAAGTACTCGTTGAAATCTTCAGTTTGTTCGCCAAATGGCTCGTGACAACAGTCAGACATAATGCCTGTTTGAATACCGAAGTAGCGACACTCCGTATCGAAGCAACAGGCACATTCCTCTTCGGGAAAATGAAGTTTGCCGGTTTTGTAGAATATGATGATGTATTTGAACACTTCTGGATCTCGGTCAAAGAAGTATTCCTTCCTTTGTGAATCGAAGAAGCTTTCCTTGAAATTGCTTCCTAGAAGAGTATCTAAAAAATGAGAATAAGGTGATTGTCAGGCAGTCATTTGGTTCAGTGGGAGGTGTAGGGAAGCTTGTATCTTAGTACCACAGGTAACCCAAAAGGGCTGACGAACAGAACACATGACTGCAACCAATATGGTCGTTTATCATGTGTTAGTTAAAGGTCCATTCAATCCCTGATTGGCAGTTATGACTTACGTCATACTGGGCCCCAGTCTTTCTCGTGATAGGCGTGGAATCAGTCGTTTGAGCGCTCCTGTCATACATTTTAGGGCAATTCACATTTCACAGATGAACTTCATATATTATTTAGTTTTCATATATTACAATAACAATAGCCCACTTTCGATATATGTTTGAGTGATTACACACAATAAGAACCAAATCGAGGCTCTGGGGAATAACAATGAAATAATCGTAAGATCTAGTATGTTATGTTTCTTCAAGCAACATAACATACTCAAGAAACAAAAAACATACTCAATCTAATCATTTACCAAGCAAATAACATCGAAATAATCGTAATTACTCTTTTGTTTCCCCGGAGCCTCGACTCAGATCTTATTGTGTTGCGATCACTCAACCATATATCGAAAGTGGGCTATTAAGTGCCGTCGATAACTAGAATAATATGCTTTATACTAAAATACTGTTTTTACTTCAAATAGATGGTATATTTTTATCGATGATAGATATGGGCGGCAGTCATTCATCCTCGACATTTACACGGCGCCTTTATTCATTAGTTCTAGTTTCTAACAAATTATCTGAAATCACTAATTTATTATATTTTCTTAACTACAACCTATATTTGTGTTTTGTGGGTTCAATGCACTCATTAGGAGGTTAGTCCTTTGTATATTTATACTTTTATTCCCACAGAGTAAAAAATAAAATAAAGTGATGTTTTACTTTTAAAACGTCGTTGTTCTGCAGTAGAGGGTTTCGCTTCTGACCAATTTTTTTCTCGTACCCGACGCCGGAATTCCTGTTGCTTCTTAGCGTCTTACCTTCTGTCTTAGTTCACTTACTAATAACTTCAGATTTTCACGATTAATCATTTGAAATTTCCAAATTTCAGTTTTAATGAAAATTTCTTTGTTTCTCAAAGATTGAATATGTGGAAGACTTCAAATTTCAAAACCAGGTCTAAAGAACCTTAATAAATACTATTTACAGACTCGTTCGGCATCTGACAATTGTCTCTTGAAAGAAACAATATTGATAAGACTAGTAGTTACCACAAGTGATCTATTGTTTATTTAAATCTTGTTTTTAGTAAATTTTTGAAAAGTGAATTCGATAATAGTGGGCAGCTTCAAGACTTCGCTTCGGTCATTTCCTCCTTTTTTATTATTATTCTTTAAATTTCTGCTGACATGATAATATTCTATCGAACTCTAACGAAAAGTATGATCTTGTTCGAAGGCTTGGGAAAATAGAAGAAGTGTCCGTCTGACAAACTGTAAGTAAAAAAGAAAGAAAAGAAAAGAAAAGAAAAGAAAAGAAAAAGAAAAGAAAAAGAAAAGAAAAAGAAAGAAAGAAAGGAAAAAAAAGAAAAAAAAACGCGCGCTTCAGATAATGATAACCGCGATACACTCCTGAAATATCGTGAATAAATTCTGAAGTTCGCAGTTTGAGTTAAAATCATAAGGTAAACTTTAAACTAGAGCTTGTTTAAGTGTTTAGTGTCTCCATGCAACCCATGGCGTTTTTGTTAACAAGGAAAGACGTCTAGAAAAATACCAATTGACCGCCATCTGTTTGAGTCTGTGACAAGCAACAACAGACTGGAGAATTCGATGATTTTCGGGCTTCAGTTTAGTACAAATACGAAGATTGATCATCATTCATAAGTCAAGTCAAAATATTTCTAAATCATGAAATAAAGAATATAATTCCATTAGAATATAGTTTCATATATATCTTTTTTTATATTACCTGGAAAACGTGAGAAAATATTCTTGTCCACGACGAATCTTTGGCCACTAACGTTTATGGTTGTCAAGCATCGTCGATTCTGAGCTCTTGCTATCGATTTTTCTCTTTCTTTGATGGCAGCTTTTCTTCTGGCTGTCCTTTCGGCTATCAGTGCCAGAATTTCTTCATCTACCTTCTCCTCTCCTCCCCTGAAACGACGAAAAAAAGATGAAAACAACCTTGTAATTCTTGAGAAATTCTCCATAGTAATAGTAGTACTAGTGACCCGATTAAGTTAGTAACGAATAGTGGCGTTAATAATGTCCTCAATCCTAAAATAAACGCACTTTTCGTTGGCGTACATTTATTAACAAGCATTGTTATCATCCAACCGACCGCTGCGATGAATACAAAACTGCAAATTGAAACGCTCCACGGAAAATTGTGCACAATTGATGAGAACCTAAACATATTGCCTCGCTAGATAGCAGGCCTTTTCTGTTGTATAGCGTAGCTTTTATGTCAAAAGAAGCTTACAAAGAAAAGAAGAAGAGGCTTTAGTTTTTCCGTTAAATGCTAATCGCCTGTCAAGCATTAAATGGAATTCCATATTTCATTATAATTGTATTTGAAAATTGACTTCGGTTTCGGGAGATTCAAAATAAGTGAAAGGAATCAATATGTATTTATTTAGTGTGTCGAATAAAAGAATGTTATATGTACATAATCAACTCAACTCACCAAAGCGAGATAGTGTTTATTCTTTGCAACCTGATCATATTTTTTATTAAAGAACACCACAGAAATCAATGAGTGTTAAATGTATCAGAATGGTGAAAAGTACGGCATGCTTTCGAACAATTACACGAGAAATACTTCAGCCGCAATCAACGTTAGCAGGACTAACTAATTCCATCATCATGAACCTAGCTGCGAGGTTTTGTACCGTGTCGATATTTTCTCCAAAATAAACGGAAAATTATAAGAAATTTCAAAAATATTTTGATTACAAAAGATATTTATTGAGTAACTTTTGATCACAAAAGATATTGATTGAGTAAAAAAATGTTTTAGCTTTTCACAAGAATAGTCTGAACGCAAAACAAAACTTAGACGCTTCGAAAGAACAATCGCGGATTTTGCGCATGCGCAAAAACATCTTGTTAATATTTCCCATGACGACGTTCTACTTTAATCAAGTGACGTCCTTTTTCTGTTTAAATAACCATGCGTTAGAAATATTTATTTTACTTTTCTGTGTCCCTCTGACCCCCACTAACCTTTGTTTCTCGTCGAAATTCTTTTCAGTGCCCATGACTACGTAATTTCTCGTTCTACAACTATACCAGCGTTTCGATAGATTCCACAGTCGTTATTATCTAATGAATTCTTTCCCACTAAAGCGTGCTGTTTCGAAACCGATTCTTCAGAAGTGGTTGGAGCGGTTGTATCTTAATTGATATTTATGGATATTTAGGAGTATTTTCCCGGTAGAGTCTACGTACGCGTTAAATTTTTATTTATTTTGTCGTGTACGATTCTTGAACTCTCTTATCGTGCTGCAAAATCTCTTTGACATTATGAAATTAAGCTTTATCAGCTACAAAAGTTGTTCACTGGGGCTGAATTAAACTAGAAGGTTAATGAAAGGCTTATTTTCTTTATGTTTTGAGTTTTAAGTTATATCTAGACGACCCCAAGTTGCATTTTGAATTTTGAAGAGTTATTCTTAGGTTTTACCTCTGCTTTCAACTTATTATTAGTCTTATCAATCTGAGCACTTATTTGGACGGCAAAAAGATTTTCAATATTATTAGACTAAAACATTAGATAACTTGGTTAGTGAGGAATTAAAATAACTTAAAATCACCAGAGTTACTGCGAATTATATATGCCAAAATACTCAAGAATACATTTTTTATGAGGAAAAACTCAAAAAAGGGTTAATAGAAAGGCACAGAATTCTTTTCAAAATGATTGCACAATTAGGTTGAATGCTTTTTTGGTTAGAAAAACACTTTACAGAACGTGAATGATTAATTGTAAGAGATTATGCGGGTTATCTAAATGACGGTAGACAGTACTGCTGTCTTTGAACGGGTTTTTGTGTACCATATCATTCAGAAGACTCCAGCTTTATTGTGGTTAACCCAAGAGATAGGAATTGTTCGTACGGAATACAGATTAATCATAATATTTAAAGGTAGTTCGTTAAGCTTGTTGTTACTGGGACTTGACTCTAGCCAATAGTCATTATTGTAGGCTAAAACTCATAAAGACTGGTCATATCTAAAGCATGAAAAATATTTGGTTCTAAATTTTTTCATTTTTTATTTCAATCTGTTCATTTTTTCATGGCCAGCTCTTTATTTGCCAGCGCAACGGCAAAATGGGATGTCATCACCCTTCTCGTCCCCCTCCCCCCGTGTGCACGGATTCGCAGTCTATGTTGTGACCCTCCCCTCTCCTAGTTCTAATTAACAATTAGACTAAGAGTTCGAGTTTTCTATCGGCTGATATTTCACGAGAGCGAAGCCCAAGTCACTTATCAAAGCCGAAAGAAAACGAGATAGAGTAGTCTAATGGACGTAATCTATTGGGTGTATTTGTTTTCCCATTTCAGACCCCGTCTTATTTCCTTGGGTATTGTTTCTTTGTTTCTCGGTAGCGCTTGAGAAGATGAGCCTCAAACAAAGAATCGTATTCTCAAGTGAATGACACGTGGTCTGAAATGGGTAAACAAATACGCCCAATGGATTAGGTCTATTGTTTTAGTACAAATCTTTCTGGGGTAAGTAATTTGTAGTAATTTGTAGTAGTTTTTTCAACATCTTCACTCGTACGTTCTTTAAAACGCATCTCGGGAAAAGCCGTCATTTTGAAAATCCCGGCTTTCCTCTACTCACCTATCGAAATTTTGAGTCGCCAATCAGAGCGCGCAGTTTGTATTAGAAGACTAGTAGATTTTTTACTAATTCGATATAGACCAACAAATGAATTGTTTTTGCGTCCGTGCCGCATCAGCATTTTAAAAGCGGTTTTTCCTCAAGACGCGCGTGAGGAAGAGAGGGAGGAAGATGCTTCGTCTGTTGTGCCGGCTTTCCGGGAGGAGGGGGAAGTCTCCCAGCCCCTCCCCCACCCCCTAGGGCTAGTAACGCAGGCTAGAAGATGCGCGCATATAGAAGACTCAGGGTTTCTAATATCGCTATTAATATCAACAAGATGTCAAAAAAACGACTGATGGCTTAAAGAAACTCTGGCAGTGAAAAGTCTTAGTGCCTATATTGATTACTGATTACATGATTGCAAACCATGTGTAAAAACTATTATCGGAGCTTTGGATATTCAAGTACAAGCGCAAAGGGCCCCACCTGCGGTTAGATTGTAAAATAAAATAAGATAATGTGGAACTCTTTTTAGTTCAGATTAATATAGAATTAACTTGATAAGCTTAAAAAGTTGATAGAAAAAGAAATAAAGAACGAAAGAAAAGATGAAGTTAAGACTACTGATAATGTGTTCGTTTTCTATAAAGCCTAATCTTTTTTGACTTTACATTAATTCGTTTTAATCATACATCTAATATGACATATAAAATCGCATAGCGAAATGAACAATTATCGTGTCATATAAACACCATTACAGCGAACTGAAACGGATGTAGTTATTTCCAACGGGGTTGCCTTAATGGAACTTAAAGCCGACAAACCACTGTGCAAGCTGCAAAAATGCTAAAAATAGTTTGTCGATTTAACAGTAAACTATTCACTATCATCGCAGTGTCATGTTTTTCAAAGAAAAACAGCACATTTATGACTTTCTGGCTTCAAATAATTGGAACAAACTACGATTTGAACAATTTCCGTCATTGAAACACAAGTGAAAAGATTAAACGATTTCTTCCATGTGTCGGTTCAAGCTTGATAACCACTTTCCCGTCAAAAACCAAATAGACCGAAAACTTAATGAATGGAAAATAATTTCCCTCCTTGTGCTTGTGTAGATAAGGTACAACTAACAACTGCCTAAAATAACCAAATCTAACCGTTACAATGGCCTGTGATCTATCCACTATTTTTTCCGTAAGAGAAAATAGATTGAAAATCCGATGAATGAGAAATTCTCGCCTGTTGCGTTAGGTACAAGTAAACTAACAACTATCCCCGATCACATCGGACGACAAGCAAACGAAATACACTAGCGGACACGAGTGGAATCGGTGCTAAAATAACCTTATGGCGCTGCAGGGCCTCTTGTCAATCAGGTTGATCATCTGCTAAAAGATTTGCTCATGTTGATGGAAAAAGTCACGAATTTTGACAAATAAGTGAGCAATCTCTACTTTACATAAGGAGAGGAGTTGTTTGTGATATCTCTGTTTATATTGGTGTTAGTTTTGTTTGTCGTGCGCATGCGCGAGGTTCTCTTAACGGAAATACAGTGTCGGAGTTTATGACATGTTGAAATTGCCTCTGAAAAGCTTCCAAGTTTGGATTTTCGATCTAATTTGTTTATTTCGTGCTGTAATAATGAAAGTTTGCGATTTTTTACTTTCTGCACTGACTTTTGAAAATATCTGCCGATTTCACCGTAGCTTTACTTTAAATAATAGACCTTATTCGCTTGGGCGTATTTGTTTTCCCAATACAGGTCACGTGTCATTCCTTTGGGACTTTTTCCTT
>JAAAQI020075005.1:0-17099 GCA_011800005.2 Stichodactyla mertensii | reverse complement strand
AATTGAGAACGACGCAATACAATAGAATACAATACAATGCTATGCATAAATTTGTCAGAGTATTGGACAAGTATGCACATGACCTGTTAGGACTCTGCTATGTTGCAGATTTAATAGCATAATTTATATATTATTGTGTTTAAGGTAAAGGTAAAGTATCTTTATTTAACGTCAGTAGTTCCTTCAGCTATGAGGCTGGTATCAATGGAAGCTGAAAGTGCGCACTTTACCCCCCTCTCTCCATCAGTGCTCCGTTTTAAGGGTATTTAAAGCTAAAGCTACACAGATTAGAGAGAAGTGGAAACAAGTGTGTGAGGTCACTGAGGATGGAACCATGTACCTCTCACTTAGCAGGCAGCACACTAACCATGCCACACTTGCTCCTTAATAACTGTGTTGTTAGGGAATTGTCATTATTTATATAGAGGGGAGAGAAAAAATTATATAGGGTGTAAAAGAAAATCCTAATTCCCCTTCCTAGGGCTAAAAATGTAAAGGAACCCCCTCTCTTAATAAACATTCCATGAAAAGATAATGGAAAAAAAATGATCAATCTGAAATACACATGACCACCCCACCCCCCTCTACCTAAATAATGACTAATCCTTTGATCAAAATGTTGTTCATTCACCACTTGCACCTCCATAACTGTAGATATTTCTGTTTTCATGTACTCTTACTCTACAGTCGCCCAATGACAAGGGCCTCAGAAGCCTCTTTAGAAGCAGAGACAAGTTATGAGCCTTTACTGTTTTAAAAATCCACAAAAATTAGCAACTTCTTGATACCTAAACAGCCCTGAATATGTGAAGAAAATTATCTCAATATACATGCAGTGGGTTAATAGGTCCCTAAGTTTATAGTCTCTATAAACGATTTTATTCTCTTTAGAAAAGTGGCAGTTTTTTTAAAGGTCTTGAAAGTAAAAAAGACATCAAACAAAATCTAGTTCTAAACTTAGGGTTCATTCAGAAGCATGATAAATTTGTTTAGTCAAATAGCCAGAAAAAGAATAAATTCAGTTAGATCTATATTCCTTAAAGATTGTAAATACTAGATATTAATTTGATAGCATAACTGTAATGCCTGTAAGTATTCATCTGGTGTGTAAAGTTAATGCACATTGTAAATATAGGGCAGCACTCATCATATGTATGGATTGGTTTTGTGGTAACTTATTATAATTAAATGGTTATCAAACTGTCTTGGCATTCTTTAAATTGTTGCATATACAATACACAGAAGTGAGCAGCACAGTGTATGAAACCTTACGGTGAAAATGGAGGGACAGGAGAGATTTTACACATTTCAATGTCTGCTGAGCAGTTTTGAAAGTGTTATAATCAAAGAAGATTTAGAAAAATAAGTTGGGAATCTATAGCCCTACCTCTGCCATTCCCCTCTCTGTGGTCCCTGTGTTTAGATTGTTTCTATTTATTAAATAAATATGATTAAGAAGGAGAATGAAAGAACAAGTTGGTGTAGTTTTTTCATTAAAACTAACAACTATTATTTAATTCTACTCAACAGTGCACTAAATGATGATGATGAATCACTGAACAGTGAAGTAGTAACAGACAGGTGGTAAACTGTCAGTAATAAAACTCATAAACTGTAATCTCTAAATGCTTTTTACTCTGTAATTTAAATGGAATTTAGCAAGTAAACTAATATACACTGTAATTGTCAACTTTGGTTTAGATTTTTTATATACCAGAACATCTGGTTCCATTCATGGGGCAATCAGTATGCATTCTTCATAAAATTGTATGGGCAAATACTTTGACAAAATGCCTTTAAGGTTTAAATAAAATTTCAGTAAAATATTTAATAACAAAGTCTTAAAACCGGCACCGTTTTGAAACAGCCAAGAATCACAACCAATATATAATAAAAATAATAATATTTAGGTCTAAATTATAATATAATAGAGTTATTTTCCCTCACTCATGAAGGAATAGGAAAACTAATAGAAGTATACTAAAGTCAAAACACAAAACCACACAAAGCACAAAAATAAAACCAAATTTATGGATCTGAAACATTCAACATACATTTACCAATGCAAAACAATATATACACCACACGTACAGTGCTGACAGAGAAATCTGGACAAGCTACAATAATCCATTATGTAACTTTTCCATAGTGTAGCAGACCAAAACTTTCCAAGTCCTGGAAAAATGCTTTATCAATTTCCAACACTTTCCAAGACTTTCCAAAACCTGTACGAACCCTGTTTCATGGGTGAAGGAAAATCACTCTAAAAGATTGAATCAAAGTGTGAGTGTTTTTATACATAAATTTTATGAACTTTCTTTTTTCTTTCATACATATCCATTGAAACAGCTGTAATGTACAGAAGAAAGATTTAGCAAAGCTGAAAAGCATATATTTTCTTCTTCTTTTTCTGGTTTACACTGTTGTCCACTGAAAACAACAGTTAATAATTTATTCTGTAAACAAGAAAAAGAAATGTGGAGAGTATAAAAAGAGAGGGTCCATTAAAGTAGGGCCTCTGCTGAAACAGACCACCTAAAAGCACCAAATCATTCATGCACTTTCTAAGCATTTATTTCCACTAGTGGACGTGAGTGCAAGGTTTGCCCATTTAAGTCAGATCCTGATATTCTTCGGCCTTTCATGGGTTTTAAAAGATGAGGGCCAAACTGAAAAGGAAATAAATGTTCGTCAAACTTTAAAAAAATTAAAAAATAAATTACATTTTTCAGAATCACCTGTGGTATTTTGGGACTCTGCTTGCTTGGTGAAGGAGAAAAGGAAGACAGGTTTTCCTTGTCTAGACCTAAAATACCAATAAAATATTGTTAATCATTTAAATCATAATTAATAAAAACTAAGAAGTGTTTTGAGATTAACTAATGAAATAATGATTACTTGGAGAGTCAGCGTCTTTTAATTTTCTTCTTTGGGCAAATTTTTTCTTGAGGGCATTAGCGATTATTGAAGATGGGTCTGTTGCTTCTGATTCAAGGGGTTTATGTCTTATGGGTGTACCTCCTGGTGATCTAAAAGATAAAAAAGGCACAAGTGTAACTTCCTTGCAGCCGTTTTTGTGTTTTTCTGTGTGTGTTTTCATGACATACAAAAACAGCTGCAAGGGAGTCTACTACTACATATTTGTATAATAATCAAGGCTGCAAACTCAAAATGAAGGACAGCATTTGAAAATATATATTTGATATATAATTATCAATGAAATACCTATATTTCTCTTCAAAAAACTGACATCTTTACATCATGCAGTGAAAATAACACAACCATGGTTTGTACCTTTCACAGGTGAGTTAAAAGACATTTGAAAGCAATAAGGTTTCTTCATTGATAATTAGATATTAAACAGATTATTACAAGGGCTCTTGGAGATACAAATTTTATCTTCTTGTGTTGAAAATCTCTCACCAGTGAGTACAGCAAACAAGTGAGAGATCATTTCAAAACTCAAAGATAAAATTTGTATCCCTGTGTGCCCAATATCTTCTATATCTGTAGTGTACCTTTGAATAGATTTGAGTTTCACAGACCCAAGACCCTTTAGAACATCTGACATATTTGGAACATTTGAAGGTCTATCTGATGGCAGGCCTGCAATAGTTCTCCTTCTGGAACGATTCTTATGAAAAATAAGAACAAAGATGTGCTTAATTGGTCCACACAAATGCCAATAAAGAACCCAACATCCCCTATCTGACTGAACAAGCCAAGTCAATAAATTATTTAAAAATTAAGCTCAAGTTTTCACTTGATTAAAACACTTGATTAAGCTGTCCAGAACATTGGTCAGGACTATTCCAACTGCTCAGAAAACCAATCGACAAATTGTTCCATTTGTATTGCCATGTAATAAAAAAAAGCTATTGGTCATGTTTGTAAAGTACCTGCAAATGTTTTCAATTGATTTTGCATGAGGAGCACAAGGGTGAACGCTCATGGAATTTAAAGTTCAACAATCAGGCTAGTGGAGATTCCTTTTTGTATTTCTCTTTTTGCAACACTGCTTTCTGTTTTTGTTGTTCTGAATTAGTTTTAAAAAATGAAAGCCAGTACGGCAAAAAGAAAAAGACAAAGGAGCTGATATACTAACAAGGTACAGGGTCTGTTTATGTGTTAAAAATTACCTCTTTGATGACATCAATGACAGACTTGACTGGAGTCACGACAGCTGGTGGGGGAGGTGGGGGAGGGGGGGGTGGTGGTGGGGCTGGTGCAGCCCCAGGAGTACAGGGTGTGGATGTCATTGGCCCTGTAGGTATTGGTGGAAAAGATGGGGTGCAGGGAGGGGCTGCCACAAGAGAAGCTATCTGGGCCCTAAGTTTATTTAGTTCTTCCTCAAGAGCAGAAATTTTCATCATCGCTGTCGTATTGTCTATAGCAATTGCAGGCTCTTTGTCAATATTTGAAATTTCTACGGGGCCTGCAGTTTCTTTAGGAATGCAGTCACAAATGGACAGGAGCTCGTCATCTGTTTCATCAAGAGAAAGGAATCCTTCGGAGTTATCTCTGTCAGATCCAATGCAACTGAATGTGTCATTGTAGTACTCTGGACCCATAATCCATTCAGCACTTCCTTCTGTATGTTCTATATCATGCTGCATATCATTTACACCAATCTAATAAGTACACAAAGGAAGTACACAACTTTTTGTTAGATGGACATTACTCACAAAACATTTGATATTTTTATGGACCTATCAATGTTTAGCCCTATGGTGGGGGCAGACCCAGGCAGAATTGACATTTTTGGATTTTCCTAAACAGGGTTGGTGCACCTCCAGGCTCTCTTGTTCTGTCAAGTGTCAAATTCCCCTCCTCTGGGGGAGCATGTACTTGTCAAATGCCTAACTCAAGGAGCAAGTTCCTAATATGTCAATATTCTCTCTGAGTTGCCCTGCCCCACCCTGATGCTAAACATTGATAGGTACATTGAAATTAAAAATGAACTATAGTAAGCATCCTCAAAGTTTCATATTTCACATGTTTTGTCAGACTATATTTATATAACATACCTGGAAGTGTGGACGCTTGACAGGTGGTAAAGGCAGCAGACTACCAATTTCTCTAATGATACTGCGCTTAGAATAAAGCCTTGGGAAAACAGATGGTAAACTACTTCCAATCTGTCGAATGATACTCCTTCTTCTTCCTGGATTTGTACGCCATAACTCCTATTACACATATGTTCAAACACCCAAGAGTATAAAACTTGAGATCCACGCTAAAATTTTAAAGTTACTCAAAGCCAATAATCGATCACAAAAAAATAAATTTTACTTACCGCTATTTCGTATTCATCCCAGCCAAAGTATTTCTCTAAGATCAAGGATAAAAGCTCCACAAAGATAGCCATTATATTTGCAATAAAAATATACAAATTCAAAGTTTAAAATGTTTGTAAAAACCAGCCATGGATGCTCACCACATCTTCGAGTCGTTCTTAAGCCAAACATCAGAAACAAACCTCGGTTAGAAGCATCTGTAATCTGATTGGTTTCTACTTATTCAAATATTGGAATTAACCAATCAAATCACGCGAGGACTCTCAATCAACCAATCAGAATTGAGACCGGTAAAGTTTGAATATCAACCACGAGGGGCTTCCACAGAGTTCGACTTATACGAACAGCAAGAAGGTCTCACTTTACAAAGCAAAGAAAAGAAAGACGATCTTTTTAAACTTTGAAACGCAAAAACTATGAGTGCTGTGGCAGTTGTTGGACATTTGAGGGATTTAGCAGCAGATCCAGCCAACAGAGCGACTATAGTTAAGGTCCGTTAAGGAATGATTTCGGCTTGATCAATATACGAATCATCTGATTGCGTTTCGTTCCTCTGACACAGGATCAAGGATGTCTATCTGGAATCGTTTTATTTCTTGATAATGAAGATAAAGAGGTTGTGAAGACTGCTTTGGAGGTATTCTTTCAGCTTGCTTTGTTTGCCTGTTGATTTTTGCTCCGATATTCATACTGATCTATGTAGACTTTGACCTCGACAATGTACAGTAGTTAGGGGACTTTCATGTACCATGGGGGGTGGGGGGAGGGGACGGGCGGGGTAGGCAAAATTTTGGGTCTGGGCTACCAACCTGAACCCCCTCTCCGTAAGGATCCAGTCATTTATTAGAGGGGGGGTGGGCTGGTGCAAATGGGGAGGGGGTCACCAATTTTTATACAAGGAGAAAGGGGGGCTATAGACATTTATGCAAATATATTGTTATCAGACATTAGAGTGATGTATGTAGGAAGGGGGGAGGGTCAGAACAAATTGTGCATCACAAAAAGGGGGGTCAGGAAAAACCAAACATGGCACATCCACTTTTGCACCAGTACCCCCCCTCCCCTATAAATGACTGGTCCCTAAAGAGTAAAAAATTTCATAACCCTCCTCAGGCCACACTCAAACCATATCTCTACTTATCGCTCAATGTAGAACTTGATTAGTTTCTAGATTTTCCTATGACATTCAGTTCCATGTTTTTTTTTCCAGGCCTTGAATTACCTGGCAGATTATCACCCGAATTGCTCCCAAATGCGAGATGAAATGGGAATGATCGTAAGCCTCAAATCCATCATAAATAATGAGGAGATTGGTATGCCCCTGCGCAAGTTGGCAAAGCAGGTCTACCACAAGATAACTGCACGCCCGCAAAATAAGGTCCCATCGAAATCAGGGTGAGGCACTCACCCTATTGCTGATTAATATATAGATAATAGATGCCTCTGACAAATTAAATGACACCCCAATGAACTGATGAGTAAAGCATGGATATCTTTGCTTTCCTTGTTCCAACAGAGCTGTGTGATTTTAAGATCTTAGGGGAGAGGTTGGGTGGCATTAGTACTTCTCATAAAAGTGTGCAATCGATTACATTATCAAACAGTTAAATATTGGTACCTAAGGTTAATGCATTCTCCATTATGTACATCAAATCTAAAATCTGCCATATGATCGTATCATTAGTTGCTTCTATTTTCCGCCAGCCCAAACCCATTCTTCCTTGGCACATCAAACAAGAAGGCCAAGTTGGTAACACTCCACATTAGAGGACTTACTACAGTGAGTGACATCTTCGTGGTGTCTGAACTTTTCATGCTGTTATTTGTTTGTTTTGTGGTAATTTTGAACATTAATGCTTAAACGTGTTACTCAGGTCACAAGAAGACTTTGTGAAGAGCACATGGTGAAAACCAAGGGTGTGATAAGCTTCACTTTTGACATAAAAAGATCAAGAATGCTCATTCGCTGTAAAGCAGAATTATCTCCAGAATCTTTGTGTGAAATTGTTAACCAAACAAAGTTGTTGACAGCACAGCAAGTGGTCAAGAATGAGAGGGGTGAAGAGGTAAAGAAGCAATTCAAGTTATGATACTAAATAGTAATTCTTTTGAGACCTCAAACAACAAAATTTGAGACGTAATGGCATGCTAAAGACCAATCTCAATCTCAATCCCCAGAACGTTTGCTACACCACATTGTTCTTGTCCCCCTAGAGGGCAAATAGGATTTTCAATTCTACATATAATAGTACTAATTTTTACATAGAAACCCTTTGGTACAACTGAACAGTGAACAGCTAGCTTTTAACTTGAACCTGGTCAATTGTTTTTACTTCTCAACTATCCTGCACACCACCTCATCAGATTAGTGGGTGGAGTGGCATGGGCTGCATAGGTTTTTTAATTATAATACGTTGGTTTATTTAATAAAGGCAATGCTGTCATTTGGTGCAACACCTTCATGCAATGTGGAGAAGAGTAGTGGGAGCAGCCATCCTTTACCAGACTACCTTCCTGAGGATGATGACTTACCAGAAGTATCAGACAAGGTACAAAATAGATGATCATAAAACATTAGTTTCAAGTTGAGGTTGGCCTTGATAAATAAAAGAATCAAGTTCAGTCTTGACTTGGAACCAATTGTTTTGTGATCATCCAAGTGAATTTGGGAAAGGTATGAGCTATCTAAAACTGCAGGACATATGTAATTAATTTGCCTTATTGCAGGCTATCTCACGAGTGAGTGAGGAAGACAAAGAAAATGGTGGATGGTTTGGAAGTGTAACCAGTTTCATAAGCAAGTCATTGTACTGGTAAAAATGGCATTTCATGATGTATTACAAGAATTGAAGTGCACCAAAATGCAAGCTCAGAGGCTGAAATCTGGATCCATTGTACATAGGTTCAATGTTCTTGTGACATTTACAGTATTTTAATAATATGTTGAGTTTAATTAGTTCATTTGAGTTCCCTGGTTCATTTTTTAATATTTTCAACCCCATTTTTTAATTGAATGTGTGTCTTATTACGGTTAATTTCACATAACTTTGCCATGTGGGTTGCAAAGTTCATTGGGAAGTTCCAAAGTATGTAACACAGCTCGCAAGTTAGTTGTCATTTAACCAGTCTACTTATGAACTTCAAAGCAAAGTTTCCAACTTGCCTACTGGTACTACGGAAGTTCAGAACTTTGCCCTTTCACCAAATAATATGAAGTATGAAGAAAATATGATGTTTATAAGAATTTCTCATCAACTGAGATCAATAAAATGAAATGATATTTCTGAACGTCTGTGCCAGACAAGTTAGGAACTTTGTTTTGAAGTTTGCAAGTAGACTGGCTAATTGCCAACTAACTTGCGAACTTCATAACATACTTCAGAATTCCCCAACAAACTTCACAACCCACATGGGCAAAGTTATATGAAATTAATTGTAAAACAAATCTTATTGAAGATATTGTACATAATGATTAAGGGCAGATATACATTGTAAAGCAAGTGTGATTTAAAGCAATGTGCAAAATTGTCACAGAAAAGATGGCCAGTGACCATTAATTGGTCCTTAAAATTAAATGACACTGGCATGAAAGGAAGTTAGACATTTTTCAAACCTATGTATTGTATATACAGCATGTCCAGTGAGAGATGTAAATAAAATTCTTATGTGTGAAAAAATGATTGTTTTGTCTAAAAAGATCTACCAGGTAATTGACATATACAGTCATGACATGCCACCCCTCTTGCCATGGGGTTGACAGTTTGGGAGCTGTTTTTAGGGTGAATGTACATTTCAAGTATATGATAATAACAGTTAGAGTAACAGAAGGCAGAACTTAGCCTGTGAATACTGCTGCCTCGCTTTGCATGCCATTTTCGAGCACCTGAGAGAGAGATGTCTCTCGGTGAAAAGTGAGGCAGCTGTATTTGCAGGCTAGGCAGAACCAAGAAAATTATTCCGAGTCATCCAGTTTCAATTTTACACATAATTTAATTACTACATATTTTAGGTTTTTATTACAGACTGCAAGCCAAACTAATAATAAAATAAATATGAGATTTATAGGAGGAGGAATTAACTATTATTTTCCCTGTAACCCAAAAATCATTTTATTAAAATTGTTGTAACTGGAATAGTCTGCCATTTGACTCGTAACCCATGAGAGCATGAGGTCTAATTGTTTTAGTATAAACAAACTAGTCAGTGATAGACAAAACAAAATCTTAAAAATTTCAGGAAAACTTTGACAAATGGCAATGTTTTAACTTGTTTTCTTTACTAGTGGGTTATCACTAACAGACCTGTAGTAGCATAGCCTGATTACATGCAGGATTTGTCATAGTCCACTAGTTTGTTTATACCAATTAAAAATAATTTTATTGGAATTGTTTCGAAGGTTTAATGGTCATCAAAGGAACAAGATGTTCTTATATAAATGTCCATTTCTAATTCACTGGAGGAGGTCAAACAATAAAAGATGCGACCTCAAAAAAAAAAAAAGTGTGTAAGAAGATAAAATTTGTTTGAGATATGAAAAATAATATCGTTCTTTAACCAAATTTCTCCTGGAAGAAGAGGTTGGTAGTGCTGAAGTAGGATGTATTTCCTAGCCTCCACTGCAGGCAACTCTGTAGATGATTGTTTGAGATTCCTTTCACTTCTCAGAAATCCACAGGGATCCAAAAAGAGCAGAAATTCCTGTGGAGGATTCTAGGATCCATTATATTAAGGCCTGTTCCGAGTGAGCATGGTGCATTCTGGTATGTAGCTTGGATACAAACATCTTTTGTTAGTCAAGCCTTATACAGTATGCTTTTAACTCAACTAGACAAGAATTAATTGATGCAATTCTCATTTATTTCCCTAGATGAAAGAGTGCCTAGAACTGATAGCACTTCCAGAAAAAAAGCACAGAATATTCTTGTACCTAAATATTTTGGATGTCACCAAGCTGTGTATTGTACCAGAAGTTTGTAATTAATGTTGCTAATGTACATAAGTTTGCAGGCAGTAACAAACAGTCATATAAAGCTATTTTAGTCCCACCTTGAGATAACTGATGACCATTAAACGTGGTTCGTACAGGTTTTGGAAAGTCTTGGAAAGTTTTGGAAATTGGTAATGCATTTTTCCAGGACCTGGAAAGTTTTGGAAAATTCCTTTTTAGACCACTGGGCTATGGAAAAGTTTTGAATTTCTTGTCGGTTGTCCAGCCCCTACCTTGCAAAGAACTGTTTTCATTGTATTAATTAAAAAGGCAGATGTTTTTTTTTACCTGCTGCAAATCAATGCCCGCTGGCACTTTTGGTCAGCAGTTTTGGAAATTTAAGTCAAAAGGCTTTGAAAAAGTTTTGGAAAAGTTTTGGAAGTTTTCACCAAGGAATCTGTACGAACCATGATTAAATTATTTAAGAACTGTTCATGCACAATATACTTACTGAGCATACAAGAAGGTAGGAATTGTAAGGGAGTGTCCACATTTTTGAAAGGGTAGGGTCACCAAAGACCAAATCAGCTAACATAATGCTATTTACATTCCCACACAATTCAAATCATTTGGGAATAAGATTCTTTGTCTTTTGAACTTCAATATAACAAGGAAATAACATGCAAAGTTTTGGAACAAATTTTCAGAGATTTTGAAAGGATTAGCTTATTTGGTCTATTGCTTTCCCACTAGAAAAGGATCATAAGAATGCTGCCACTGAGTACTCTGTCCCCCTCCTCCTTCCTTCACAATGAATGCTCCTTTATTTATTCAATGTCATCAATCTCCTTTCTTCCCATTTCCTGCACTTCGTATCGTTTGTCTTGTGTTTTTCTTTGGAGTGACAGAACCCCAGTCTTCATTACTCCAACTATCAATCTGACCCCAGTCATCATTGCCCTCCTCACTCCATCCATTAGTGTCCCAACGTTTTTGACTTTGCTTCGGTTTAGTTGATTTTTTTCTATTCAACTTGGGAGACACTTTCTTAGGTTTTGCAGTAAAATCATCTTCCCATCCCCAAGACTCATCAAAATCACTACTTGATTGCTTCCGTAGATTTGTACTGCCATTACTTGCTTCCCTGTTTCCCCCCTTACTTGAATCTTGATTGGTGGTGGTTGATGACTCAAGCTGTTTTCCACTACTTGAAGAAGTTTCTCCCCATGCCCAAAAGTCTTCCTCATTCTCTTCATGTTTCACATTAATTTTTGTTGGCTCATTTATGCTTCCATATCCTCCACCAGAGTAATTACTTGTTTTCAAGGTTTCTGGGTTTTGATGGACATAACTTTGGAGACTGTTCCATCCTTTGTTGCTTGCAGTTTGGACTGTAGACCAACTCTTTACACTTGCATCTCGCACCTGTAATATTTATTTTAAAAATTACTGCATGACAGAAGGCTGATGATGAAATTGTCTCAAAGTTCCAAAACCCATTGCTTTTTTATGCTATGAAAAACAATTTACTGTAGCACAAGAAACATAAAAGTTATAAAATAAGCTGGCAAACAAGAACTGTGTAAGACACAGCAATTGCTAACCAGTAAGTGAAATTGTTGTTCACATTGCCAAATACAGAAAATAATGAACAGATAGGATAAATATGGTAGAATTTACCCACTATGACAACAACAACAACAAAAAAAACAGTGAGGTAAACAGAACAAAAACACACAATTAAACTCAAACTATACACAAAAATAATGATTTTCAAGATTAACCCAATGTTCACTTGACTGAGTAATGTATAGAGAAAATTAATACAATATAATTATGGTGATGATGAAGTTGATAGCGTATGGCATGGCAGTGATAATGAATAACAAGGTTGAATGCGTACAGCATACCTTGCTTGCTATTTGTGACATGGAAGATGTCATATCCTCAAATAGCCTGCCTTCATGAACCTTTATCAAGATGTTTACAAGAAAAATTTAGTTAACAGAAACAGGTAGTTGCTCATATAAAACCATGAGAAAGCAAGTACAGAAAAGCACAGCATCAGCAGTACATTGTATGTTGCCATGGGGTAGAGAGAAACCTTAAGAACTACTATGAGTGCAAAGACAACTTGAGCTTAAAAAATTAGATTAGGTAACAGGTGCATGTAAGTATGCAACTGTATAATGATGATGTGATATAGAAGAAATATATTGCAAGGAACCCAGTTACTGAAGGCCCAACCACTTAAGACTGACCAGCAGGAAATGCAATACAAGTGTAGCACAGATCAAGGGTTGGATCAGGCATATAAGTATGCAACTGTATGATTCATGAGTGGTGTAGAAATATAGCTGGAAGAATTCCAAAGGAACCAGTGACTAGCACTGTAGGCAGCCAGGTCTGACAAATTTAGATCAAGTGTGTGCATTCACAGCAGTAATGATGGTGAGGTGAGAAACAATGACAGAAAAAGAACTGTGAGCAACTATGTGTAGTGTTGGAGGCACACAACTGCAGTAGCAGCATTCATAATTATCAAATTGAAATTAATAATCAGGCTAGGCACAGTCTTGGTTGGAAGGAGTTTTCATTATAATAATTAGAAGATAATTGATGTTGAAAAAGAAAGACTAGAACCTTTTTGTTTCTAAAATTGAAATGCAAAACCTCACAACTTAGTCATAAATTTAGACAAACCTTTTCAGCAGTTGGCTTTACCACAGATTCATTCAGTGTTGTTCCCAGTTTTGCAGCCTTAACGCCATAGTAAAAAGAAGAACTCATTACACATGTATGTAATAGTGCAGTACAGAGTTGGATCATGGATTTTTTGAGGTGGGGTGCACCACCAGAATTATTTTGATGGCAGTGTACCTCCAGGAGTTTTTTTGAAGAGGTGCACCTCCAGGACTTTTTAAGTTTTTTTTAAGGAGGGTGTTATTTAATTTTCTATCACTGTCTGAATGGTAATTATTTATACTAAAATAATATTAGACTTCTCACCCTCTGGGGATACCAGTCAAATAGCCCATTTAGCATGCACTCCATGAGCTATCGACTCATTCTCCAATTAGGCTCTGGGTCTAGTTAACCAATATGGCTGTAGGGTAAGTGATCAGCCAACTAATAGAATCACTAGATGATAGATTGTATCTTGAATGGTCCTCTTACCTTGTCGGCTGTTGGTTTGACAACATTTTCATTCAGTGTATTTCCAAGTTTGACAGCCTGTATATTCAGAAAATTGCTCATATAAATGGTGAGCATATTAATATAGAGACAGAGCACCCCAGTGTTGGGGTTAAATGGACCATCACCCACAGAATTTCAAATGGATTTTTTACCCTCTGGACTAAGGTCAATTTTGGAATAAAGTACATATATGGAAAGGTAATTTTAATGTGCTTTCATTGGCTAATTTGTAGTCCATAACTTACAGTATGGACCACCATCCTTATTTTTGTGTTTGCCTTCCCATATAATGAACATCGTATTAACCTCCCTTGCTCAGTCTGTACTTAAGTTATGGAACCTTGGGCCATAAGCCAATGGAAAAAACGTGGTCTAGAACTTATGGTACAGCCCTCATGCTCTGTGAATATGTCAGTAAGATATAGTGATAGTCATCTTGTGTTTAAACATGTACCTGAGTTGATGCTGTAGATGCTAGCTGAACAGCTCCAGCGGCAAATGAACTCCATCCCTAAAGAAATGTCAAATTATGACCAATAACATTCTTTTCCTGCTACAATGATTTTTTCTACTAAATTAAAAGTTATGTTAAGTTACACTTTACTTACGCTTGAAAGGGAGCTCAAAGCCATGTCCCAACCTTCAAAGAAAACAATTAGAGCTTTGGTAAATATTTTGACTACTAACTACAAATAGGGGAATAACAAGATAACAGCTCATCTGACTATATGCTTCAGCAAAGCACTATTATTTGTAACAGTCCCAGGCCAGTCCATTATGTAGACACCATGCAAGAAACAAAGTTTTTCTTGAATTTCCTGACCCCCCCTTCCGTCATACCCTGCTTCCCTGGACAAAGATTTGCCTCAGTGGATTCTTTTTCCTTCATAAAAAAAACTTGTTTCCTATGCAGCCACTTTCAGGGTGCTGCTACTTTCATTGGCCCTCTCTACTTCATAATTATACAACCAGCAGCAGATCCAGGATTTTTTTGAAGGGGTGCACGTCCATTTATGATTGCGATCCAAGCACTTACTAAATCCATATTAATTAAGCAGTTCATCTCAAGGGCTGTGCATTCCCCTGCACCCTGCTTCTGGATCTGCCTTTCTTTTCTAAATGATTACCAGTTTATCTTTATATCATAACATATATCTTATTACCTGTACTGGAATTTGTGTTTACAGCCAGTGTGGGTTCTGAGCCAAAACCAATGTATTTTCCACCCTGGCTTGGATGAAGATTTCTGAAGCAAGAATTATTTAAATTACTATGAATTTATAATGAAACTAGCTATGACAACATACACTTCTTATGACAAATAAAACAATATACCATATTAAATAAAAAATACATACTCTGGTCGAGAAGCATTTTCTTCATGTTTTCTACTAAAGAACTCATCTCTCTGAGAATTAATTTCCTGCCTAAAATTAAATATGCATAATTAATGCTAAGAGCCAATGTATTCACTATGTTCTTATTCTTGACTTTGAAGGTCAGTTTGTAAAAATACAATAGCTTGTTATCTTTCTCTGCACATGGAATTGTCCCATGAGAAAAGAAAAACTATTGTGTTTGTGCGAGGTGCCCCTTAGATTTGATGCAAATGAGCAAAATTGAAATACTGTATTTTATGGGTCGTAAGAAAGCAACATCTTATCAGTCAGTATTCTTTTTAACCATTAAAAACCATAAAACCTATGATTATGTGTGCAGTAGTGTGATAAGGGACCAGTTGTTATTGGGGGGGGGTGGGGGGTGGGTGCTGGTGCATTTTGAATTTTTCTTGCATGAATTTTGGTGACCCCTCCCCCTAAATTTCCCATTGTCTCTCTCAACCCCTCTTCTATGGAGCCTAATAAATGCTGAACCCCCCATCTATTTACACCAGCCCCCCTCTAAATAATGACTGGTCCCTTATAATAAGCAATGAATTTGAAAACATAAAAACAGTAACATTTACTTTGACAGGCCCATAAAGCTAGGGGTAGATGCACTGTGTGTCATTCCACTAGATGATATTCCTCTGGCTGTGACATTAGCACTACTAGAGCTTCTATGAATAGGGGGTATCCAGTTCCTGGCAGACGAGGTCTCTGCTGACCAGGATCGTCCTTCTGATAAAGCTGTGATCTGTTACAAGAAATTATTTTTAAAAACATTAAGCTTTTAATTAGTGTGTAAACAAAATCATTTTAAAACCGAGATTGCAGTGTCAAGGGCCTGAGAGAAGGGTGGTAAAATTACTCAACATGGTTACCAAATCATTCATAAACTCCCTCTATGGAGAGAAAAAATTTCATAACCCCCAACACTGAGTTACTTACCCAGTCATACTTTCAGTCACACACCTTAATGGCAGCTTAATAACCATATACCCCTACAAGACTTCTTCCAGATAACCTAACCCCTTCTCAATTTTGCTGGGACCCCCCTCCCCCACCCCCGATGCATAATACTGTAAATGAAAGTACTCTTAGCCTACTTTTCTTTCTAATGGAGCATGTAATAGGAAGAGGAGGGGAATGAGGAGGATGCATGATAGCAAGCGATGATGTTCTATATATTTGAGTATACTTTAATTGTAATGCACCTATCAATGTTAAGCCAGCAGTGGGGGATGCCAGGCCTATGGCAGGGATTTGATTCATTTATGAAATTTTCAGTCAAATTCCTGCCCCTGGGACTTAAATGAGTATTCAAATATAGTGAAAATATGCCTATTTCTTTTCAAACTTTCCCTAATCCTGTCAAGTGTTAAGTCATTACCACAGCCCGAAGGACAGCACATTGAGTCAAATAGGCAATTTGCACTAACAGGTCATGTGACCACAACTCCCTTAAATCAAGCTGCAGTATCAAAATCAACTCCAGATATGAAAAGGGCATCTTGATATTAGTAAGAAGGTGAAGTTTTCAGCTCAAAATGTTTGGCACAGTAAAAATGGCATGAAATATAAAATTTAGAATTTTATTAGGATTTGTATCAAAATGAACTCCAGAAATGGAAAGAGCATCTTGATATTAGTAAGAGGGTGAAGTTTCAGCTCAAAATGTTTGACACAGGAGAAATGGCATGAATTATAAAATCGGATGTTTCCCATTTTCCCATTTCTAGAGTTTATTTTGACACTGGTGCTTGATTTAAGGGGGTTGTGGTCATGTGACCTGTTAGTGCAAATGGTCTATTCTTGACATAGGCCAGGTCTTCCTCCCTCCCACTGGCTCAACATTGATAGGGGCATGATCATTTACACCTCTAGCTCCAGTTGAGCAATAAAAGTTTTTTATATGGCATCATTCTTATTTTTAGGCATAATATACTAAATACTCATTATTGTCTCTATTACTATTTTCACAATGAATCTCATGATTTCTAATGTATGTTTACCTTATCTCTGTAGAGGGCTGCCGCTTTTGAGTTATATTTTTCTTGTAATGACATTCCACTTTGAATATCAGATTGAGAATCAAAGAATGACTTGGCTTTCTCATTTCCACCAACCTAAATAACCAAAAAATAACCTTAGCTTCCCTTCACATATATCAACTGTCTTATTTTTTAAGTACAATTAGAAAATTCATGAATAATTAATAAGCAAAACACAATAGAAAATCATAACCATGTCAGAGTCTTTAAATCGGATAAAGAATCGTCCTCATTTGCATTCCAC
>JAAAQI020074894.1:0-17114 GCA_011800005.2 Stichodactyla mertensii | reverse complement strand
TATTTGTTCATGCTCTGTCCTGAAAACAGCGAATTCTCTCTTGGATAATGTTTTCTACTCGTACTAAACAGTAAATATTTTAAGGTAAAAGTTTTCAAAAGCAACTGCTGGGATGCGGAACGCGTCAGACCAAACCCGCCAAAGAGCAATCAGCCAATCAGCATCGCGATGGACACGGACGTACGGACGGACGGAAGTGAGGTATACTTAAGCCATGAAAAATCAACTCGATGGGTTACCATTTTTCTAAAGTATGGTGCTCCTTCGGCCCGCGCGGGAGCTCCGCTACAAATAAAATAGACCTTGGGAATGAACTATCTGTCTATTTCTCCCTTTTGTCCCTCGATTTTAAGGTGATGAAAATATATGAGTTATTTAACAAAACATTTGAAAGTAGTTGATAGTAGTGATGAATATGTAAACAAATCATTCTCAGAGACAATTTGTTTATTTTATTTTCTAATTATAAACATATTACAAGCGTTATTATTTCTTGGTATATCGTTTGTGAAGTAACAGAGCTTTTCGAGCACTAGTTTCATAACTGGTAAACTTCTCTCCAGTTTCAAGGATCTTAAACTCGTAGGTTGGAATCATAGTAAAATAGGTATAGGGGAGTTTCACTAATTTTCACTGAGTCACTATTCCCTTCAGCGATAAAACAGCATTCATTTTTGCAGACTTCATCATCTTTTCCCAGGGTATTATAGTGGTGGTATGGATCCCAAAAGGTAAGGCAAATACTTGGCAAATTAAATGTGTGGCGATTTGATTCAGACTTAGAAATTTCTATTACTTACTACCGATCTTGCGTTCTTCACCCATCAACTCAATCATTCTCTCATAAGTATTGGTTTTCGTAAAGATCTTGGTTGTACTTTTCCAGTACTGCATGAGACTCTGAATACAAGGGGTTTTCTGGTTGTACTTCATACTCTTGAAATAAAATGTGTGGAATTAACTGAAGTAATTTCTTAAGAGGGATTTCCACTTGCACATATTCCCATACTTTGTGATATAGGCGATACCAGGATTCGTTGTCCCATCCCAGGGTAGAAAACTCCATCATGTCCAAGGGTTTTCCTTCGCGGGTAGTATGTGTAATGAGAGCACCAGACCAGTTTTAGTAATTTCTTTAATTTTGGTCCTTTCGCCCCCAGCTCAAGGACCACAACTAGAAGTGATCAGTTGCTCTCATTATACATTCTACTCTAGAATAGTGTGTGGGTTTTTATCATCATCATCATCATTATTCTAACTGAGGTATATATTTTTTCTATATATAGTATATAGTAGTATATGGGTTCAAAGATGATGAAAAAGCCTTGCATCACAAAGATGGAAAAGGTTTATAATCCTTACTCCGAAGGATAGAAGATGAAAAGATTGTGCTACAAATCTTTTCTTCTCATGTGGATAGACCTTCTTCTTATTCAACAGAGGATTCTTTATATTGGACAGACATAAAAGCGCAAACAACTATTTCACAGTTGTCTAAAGTTAAAAAGCAGAATAATGTAGCTTTGAATGCTTTTGCTTTAGAAGGAAAGCAAATACACCCTCTACATATCTCTAAACGGTTTATAGATTTTCCCAAATATGATTTATTACTTTTGAAAGGAAAGAATGAATACCACTATACTTGGCTTAAAGATATGTCTTGGCTTCTTACTTCACAATCTAAACACAATAGTAGAAGATATCCTTACCGGCGCTGTCTGTCTATTTAAAATTCTTCCACAGCTCTTCATCGCCAGAAATTTCGGACATCCCTCGCGCGGAACGCCTGTAGTATTTGAAATATTAAGTACTGACAGCCGAAAACTTTTACTAAAGCCGAATGTATATGGCTTAAAATGTTTTTGGTAATTTTATTCTTAAAAAGAATGTATAGGCGGGAATCGATAAAGTGAAGCTATACCAATTCAAGATTGTCGATCGTTTTAATCGGTGATAAAATTTCATGTATACTTTTTTGCAAAAAAAATATTATGCCTTGAGTTACAAGGGACTATGGGCGGCCATTCGACCCAGCCGTCAACATGTTGTTATAAACTATAGTTTTGAGCAGAAATGAAACAAGAAGTTAAAAATGTATGCCCTGGAACTGTTTTGTGAAATGATCAACAGACTCACCAGCCCTTTACATTTCGTCTCGTAATTACTTCGATGTATACTTTTTGCTTTTAAAATAACGCCAATAAATCCATCCTTTAAAATCCTTCATATTAACACGTCAAATCTTCATAATTCGGCTGAGTTCAAATGCCTGTAACTTTTGAAAGAATGCTTCAAATCGCTTGAAAATTACAGTTTTGGAAAGCTTCTTCCTTCATTGTCATACTCGGTTCAAGAAATATGCGGTAAGTTGTCTAAACCATCAAATTGTACCATGGTAAAAAGAGTTCCTCCAAGAGCCCTGACACCCTCCGAATGTGCGACCATGACTCACTGTTCAGCGATTTCATTTTTCGCGCCACTTTCAAAACCTTTAGCGGAAAAAATGTCGACATTCATTTCAAATAGACAATAGCAAAATATTATCGAGAAATTAAAATACCAAGCCATTTTCAATCGGCAAATTGTATGTTTTAGGGCAAATCCGCTTTCTAAGATTGCAGGCTCAAAATAAACCGCTGCGTAAATTGCAGGCTCAAATGTCCGAAACTTCTGGCGATGTACTGAGAAACGCATGAAAGATATTGTGGTGAGTATGCCCCTGTGAAGATTTCTATGCCTAGGAGGAGAGACCCTCAGAAGCCTCCCACACATTTTTCTAAATTTCAACACAAGCTGCCATTACCTTTTGCTATCTATGCGTGTTTGCAAGTTTGTTTTTGAGTGTTTGCAAGCAGCCTATGGAGAGCACACACTCGCTTCCTTTGCTTACATAGTAGTTGACTCTACAGGGGCTCCAGTCCTGTCCTATACAAAGGCTTGGATGCAGGGGAGCAATTCTTAGAAAGCCTTGTATCCCTAGAGATGAGAAGTGCGGAAAAGATTAAGCCTGGTTCACACGTAACGTCGTAATCGTAATCGTAAGGAACGTACGCAGACTCTGTAGCGTATTTATCACTGAGGTGTGAAAAAAGACAAGCACTGTTAATGAGCAGTACGCTACTGAGTCTGCGTACGTTGCTTACGATTACGATTACGACACTAGTGTGAACCAGGCTTTAGAAAATAGATTTCTACACACGATTTGGATAGATGGAGAAAAAGAAAAGCACTTGGCGACTACAGACTGTTGGATTTGGAGCCTGTGGGAGAAGATAAAGTCGCAGAGCACGACTATCTTTCTGGTTCCTACAGAGTTGCAGCCCACAGTAAATGTAATCTAGCACTTCGCATTCAGCTAGATAAGATGCCTATTCCAGTGTTCTTTCATAATCTGCACGGTTATGACTCAAACTTTCTACTACAAAATATTTTTAAAATTAAACTCTACAATGCCAACAAATATGGCAAGCCCACTCCCTATCCTTTAACTTGCATTCCTAACAACACAGAAAGATACATGGCAATCCAGTGGGGTAACTTTCGCCTTCTAGATTCTATGCAATTTCTACTAGGGTCTCTAGGAGCCCTGGCTAAGGCTTTGAAACTAGAGGAATTCATACACTTGCGCAAGCATCATCCTATGGCTGCCCACATAGATCTCATAACTTGCAAAGGCATCTTCCCTTACGAATGGTTCGACTCTTTAGAAAAATTACAAGCAACTGCTCTGCCCCAGAGAGGAATTTGCCAATAAATTACAAAGACAACATCAGCAGAGGGAAGAAGATGCTCTAGAACTGAAGAGGTTTGTCTTCTGCAGTTGATTATCAGCATGCAGAAAAAGTTTGGAAGGCCAATGGAGAAAATGCTGCTATGGAGCTATATCACGACACCTATCTGTTGACAGACATATTACAATTAGCAGACATCTTTGAAGCCTTCAGAAAGACCTCTCTCATACACTATGGTCTAGATCCCTGCTGGAATTACACAGGTCGTAATCTTTCTTGGGATGCCCTATTCTTGCATACGAAGGCAGAAGTAGAACTATTGAGGACTATAATAAATATCTATTCTTTGAGAAAGCCATCCGCGAAGGCATTTCTATGGCGCCTGGTAAATATGCTAGGGCGAATAATTCCTATTTGGATGATTATGACTCAGACAAAGAATGTACTTATCTTTTGTGTTTAGATGCTAACAATCTCTATGGCTGAGCTATGTCACAGCCTCTGCCTATAGCAGATTTTGAATGGATAGGATTTACCATTGGAAGGAATTCTCCAGGTGCCTGTAGACTCTCCCAAAGGATGGTTTCTAGAAATAGACTTAGAATATCCATCACATCTGCATGACGCCCACAATGATTACCCTTTGGCACCCGAAAGCAAACAAGTGCGAGAAAAAGAATTATCCCCCTGGCAGTAGCAGGAAAATATCCCCCCTTTCGTAAAGTCCTCTCTAGCCTTTGTAATAAGAAAAATTATGTGCTACACTACAGAAATCTACAGCTATACACACAGTTAGACCTGCGTGTACAAAAAGTCCATAGAATCTTACAATATTCACACAAGGAGCCTTGGATGAAATCTTCTCTATTGACTGTGGAGATGAGAAAGAAGAATCTAGTGCTTTCGAAGCCCATCTACTCAGGTGCCAGTGTGTTAGACCTATCTAAGCTTTTGATGCACGACTTCTACTACCACTATGCCGAAAAGAAGTGGAAGGATGTCTTCCTATTGTACACAAATACTGACTCTCTACTTTTAGAAATCCCTACAAAGGATATCTATGAGGACATGTGGGTAGATAAAGAAATGTATGACTAGAGTGACTATCAAGCCGGTAATCCTTTAGGAGAACATCTAAAACCAAAGCAAGCGCTTGTTGTTGAAAATACGCAAAAAAATTGGTTTGAAGAACGATGAATACGCTGGAGTGGCTATAAAAGAATACGTAGGCTTGAAAGCCAAAATGAAATCCATACTCTTAGCCAATCACAAAGAAAAGAAAAATGCTAAAGGAGTTGTAAAAGGGGTGGTAGAAAAAGCCTTGCGGTTTGAATCTCCACAAACTCTGAGAAAAGACAACTGTAAGACACAGACAGACCACCTTCGTAAGCATATGATAAAACATCATTCTAATCAGGGTTTCCAGTTCTTGGATCATTACAGAATCTTTCCGGGTAGTATTTTGGATCATGGACTCTGGAGTTTGAAAACTGAGAACACTTCCGCTTCTTAATTCCATATTTTGTCCCACGAAATGGAGCCAAATCGCTGAAGCTAGATATCACAAATGACTAGCTGAGAGAGCCTATACTTTATCTACATTATAAGAACAATAGATGAATTGTTTTTACATGAGCTTTTATTCAAAATTTGCATAAACAGTACAAGCCTAGCTTAGACAAGGAAATATCGAGTTCCATGGGTTCTTTAGGTTTCCGGTTTAAAAACTGTTCAGGACAGGGTACAGGTTCATGAGTATATTCGAAACGGTAACATCTGGCGTTGGTGCATAAAACACTTTCAACTTTTTTAACACTGTTGAGTCTACTCTTATCTAAATGAATCAACTGATAACATAAGAGATACATCGTGGTTCATGGAAGTTTGTAAAGTCGGCGTATACCAAGTGAAAAATGTTGGTTATGAAAAAATACAGTTTTCCTTTTAAGCACGTCGACTTCATCCACGAACATACTATCATCTGGTTTTCTCGCCGTCTCACAGGCATTAAAAATCTTTTGAACCAAAAGTTTTTCAAGAGTAAAATTAATTTAGCGCGGGTAATTTGAATTTTTTTGTCACTGGATCGCCATGGCAACAGAACAGCAAACTGCTTACCCTTGCTTACTCCTTGCTTACCAAAAATCCGGCCTGTGCCGTCCCTAGCCTACTACTTTCACAATTCACCGTTATCTCAGCACTAGAGGACATTTATTCGTGCATTTGGGGTTCCTTTGATTTAGGAGGGAAATTAGCATATTTTGGCAGGAAAGTGAACTTGAATTTTGACCTTGTATTTGAATGCCCCCCCACACACACACACCCTTGCTCAGTGCTCGCTACCCCTGCAGCAAAGATTCGTTTATGTGTCTAACATAATTGTAATTATTAAATCTCTCTGTAATATTTCTGTAACACAGAAATATTAATAAACCTTAAACAACTCATGAATAATTAATGACAAAACACAACAGAAATCAGTGACCATGGAGGAGATTGTAAATTCAGATACAAAATTGTCTTCATTTGCATAAACTTTAACTTGGATTTTCTCAGCCAAACTTGATTCATTTCGAAAAAATCAGTAGAATATGAGAACATACACCTAGACGTTGTTTAAGTAGTCTACAACATTCGCATCCGTGTTGTATCAGATTTACAATCACTCGCCTTCGGCTCGTGTTGTAAATTCTGATACAACACGGATGCTCATGTTGTAAACATTACTTATCTTGCATATACTTAAAACGTAAAGAAATCATTCAAAAAACTTGAGCAAAATTGTAAAGATCCTTGTCATGCTCATGCAGCTGGTATTGTGCTTCATGGCACTTTGCCCATGGAAAAAAAGTTTTGTTTTTTTTGTTTTCGTTTTTCGTTTTTCGTTTTCTCTAAACAGCAATAAAAGAGAAAGGATATATAAGACAAAGAATAAAGAAAAATAGCAAAACCTGGCGTCATCATCAATTTTGACGGCTTTATTGACTACTACACCAGCGATCAATCAATTTGCATCTGCAGCCATGTGCACAGTGCAAATTTCCCTCTTGTTATGACGAGATAAATTACGAGACAATACACTAGCATCACGTCTGGCAAAAGAAAACAAGGAAGCAAAAGCGCTTGCAAACTATTAAATTTGCTTGAGTTAAAGAATTAAATTTTATTTTTTTAAAAGTCATTTTTAAAAATGTGTACGTCTGAAGCACATTCTCAAATTACTGACATAACAGCAGGACAGATAGGGAAATTTAGTCCAAACCCACTGGAAGGATTATGATACTTAAGGTGACTGCTAATAAATCAATAGAATAGAACGCGTAAGCGTAGTTTTTGTGGAGGGTTTGGTAAGAATTAAAGAGAATGCGTGACATATCTAGCTTTGAAAACGCCTAATTGCTCAGTAAAATTCATCGAGTTTAAATTTCTACTTTACAGATGTCCGGTATAATTTCATAGATTTTTCCCCCCGATTTTTTCAATATTTATTGGATATATATGATGTTGATTCTTGTACAAAAATTCGAGTATGTATTTCAGTTCTTTCCGCTCTTTCAGCTTTCCGCGCTTTCCGCCTTTTCAGTTTCAGCTTTTTACCGCGACCCGTGGATAACATTGTACGAATTTCTGTTTGACTTCATGAGAGTTTTATTGGCCGGGTAATGTTTGAAAGAAGTAGGACAAATCCAAGTATTTCCATATTTTACCTTAAAGTTATTTATGTCATGTTGCTGAACTATCTACAGTTAACATTTGTTCATGAATTATAGTCTTAACCTATTATCTTTTGAGGTTTATTTTTATATTTATTTGTTTGTTTGTTTGTTTGCTTATTTTTCCGACTCATTAAATGAGATTTTTACTACAAAAATTTACACTCATCCCTTAAGGTGGCTGCCTACTATTGGAAAATCCATGACAAAGTTTTTGAATCCCAATATTTTAAACTGAAATTTAATGCTGAGCTCAAATGTGAAAAGAAAAAAGGGGTGTCCCGAAGTGGTTTTGGAGATATCCACGACTTAATGCATGCATACCAACAAAATTTTGAAGGAAAATAAGCGTAAACCATCATCCCAAGAAAAAAATCATAGTGCAAACGTTATTGAAGGTATTGGCTTGCCTTTCACAGGAAAGCTAATTAATACAATGATTTACAAGTATAAATAAAAATATTGGCAAAATGATTATAAATCCAGTTAAAAATTAATTTTTAATTTAACTTACCGTCGATAATTCTTGTCTAAAACGAGTGCCAAAAATGTGCTCATAACGTCTTTTCTATCAGTAAAACTCATGCCGTTTTTCTTAAACTTTGTCAAAAGTTTCTTTTCCACGTAGTGTTTCCAAAAATCGATAGAAACATAGAGTTCCGTGCAAAATTTGAGGGTTTAGCCCTGTTGAATTTCAGAACTAGTATGGTTTCCTATTAAAATTTTGAAGGAAATTCAGCGGTTTGGAGTCAAATTTTGTGCGCGCGCAGAAATCGAACCTTCTACGGTAGGCAGCCACCTTAAAGCTTGATTATCTCAAAAGGAAGCTCCCTCGTGACACCCCCTTTTCTTCATATTTGAAATCAACATTAAATTTCCATTAAAAACAAAAAACATAGAAAGACATTTATAAGTGCCTTTTTCAATAGTAGCCACTCACCTTAATTCCCGTTTTTGAGAAGGGTCACCTCATTTGCAGCTTTAAATTGTAAATTTCTACTCTCCCTTCCTTCCTACTAATTTATATAACAAGTTTCTTACATGTGACCTTTTTCCTAGGATCTGACGAAGACTTTCTCCAATTTCTGAGGAAACTCCACAAACAAATAGATGTCGACATCCCAGGAAAAAAAGCAGAACAGTTAAAAATTCATTCAGATATCATCAATATTTTAAAAAAGGTAAGAGCATTGGACTTCTGCTTTCGCTTCAGTATTGAACTCAAAGGCTCGAGCATCGAAAATGTTAAGATTGGGTTTCCTGATGAGTTCGATTTTGGGTTAGTGAACCGAAATTGGAATGGCAAAATTGTGCTTTTGGAGAATGAAAAGACTCCAGCTGGATTTGGATATGCCAAACAGCAACAGGAGACCTGCTTGAAAAAGTACCTTGTCAAAGACGAGAAAGACGAAAACTACATTGACCCAGCTCAAGTTCGAGGAAGACTACTTCATCTCGTTAGATTAGCTATGGTGGATCTGAAAATGAATGGCCAGATTAAAAAACTAGACGAAAAAGGGCCTGCTGTTACTTATGAGAAAATTACGAATAACGATAAAGCTTATCCCGAGATTAGCATCGATTTAGCTATCGCAATCAACCTCTTAGAGTGGCCTGTTCACGCGCGTAGATTCTCTCGCTCCATTATGAGCGCACATGCCCAGTTGGTACCAAAGCAGATGAATGAACCGTATCAAAATGTCTGGCAGATTTCGTTTTCTCAAGTCGAGAAGAAAATAATGCAGGATATTGACCGGGATGGCGGATGTAGAAAGAAGGTCCTTCAGCTTGCAAAACACTTCTTAGCAAGATCAATAAGTCGAGGATTTTGCCTCGCGTCCTATCATTTGAAGATGACATTGTTTCATCTGAACAGGGAGATAAAGAACCCGAATGCCTGGAAGCAAAATAAGCTTGCAGACCGTTTCAAAGATTTCATAAATAAGCTTCTGTATTATTTGGAAAAGAAGAAGTCACTACCTAGTTTCTTTATTCCAGCGTATGACATCTTTGAAGGCAAGCCAGATCTGCCATCAGCAGCAACCTGTATTCATCAAACAATACAAAAGTTGCATGACGATCCAACTTCATTTTTACCAGAAAACGACAGACCACAGCCCCGGGAGAAAACCCACCACAGAAAGTCAAAGAAAAGATACTACGTGATAAACATTTGAGGACAATACAATCGATGTAAACCGTTTTCACGACTATAACACCAAGAAGGAAAGGTAGAGCAGCACGTGCATTACGGGCCGGAGAGTGCTTTTTTTCAGTTTTTGCACAGGCATCCAACAGGGCAAAACAAAGGATGCGGTTTTGGGTTAATTGAATCTGTCAGCATAAATACTTGAGATTATGTTTGAGGTATAATAAGATCTGTCATCATGAGCATTTATTCAGTCCAAGCCCAAAGAAAACAGAGTGGACTATCGGACGATCTTTCGATAACATATACCAGTGCTCTGTACCCCATGATTTTCATTTCTTGAGATAGTAGTACTTACAAACAAATTGTGTACTAGACCCAACATAAAGCCCATACTCGCTCTTGGTAGGATGTTTCCTCTGGTTGGCAAGGGGTTAAAATATACGATATTGATTCTATAAACAAATTTGACCTTTGCTTCGGTGCACATGCTTTTAAACTTTGAACTTATTACATTATATTGCGATTCATGAAATATCAGGAGATCATAAAAATGAAATAAAATGAAATCGAGCTCTTTTGATTTTCGAAAAGCTTATCAAATACAATTGTTTGGATAAAAACGTAACCTCTCATAGAACTACGGGCGAGTCACCTAGTAATTCTACTGCTTTCGGGCGACAACACCTAGAAAGCACAAGGAAAGGGTTTCACTTTTATCTCTAAAAATCTTAAAATTAAATAGTTTTCATTGATAAAAACGTAGCCTCTCACAGAACTACGGGCGAGTCACCTAGTAATTCTACTGCTTTCGGGCGACAACACCTAGAAAGCACAAGGAAAGGTGTAACAGGGGCTGACTCATATTTCAGGCTGTTTGGACTTCTTTGAGTATTTATTGGTCGTCAGCACACACGGCTCTTATTTACTACATCTTCTACACGCGCTCGCTCGCTCTCAAGACCGATATCTAATTACAGTTTCAGATTACGGTTTGTTATTGATTACCTTATTACATTCTCCCTTCGTTTCGACACGTATAACAGACGACTGTTACTATCTTAAACTAGGGTAACTGATTTAATTTGCTCCTTATTTCTTCACCGTTAATTTACTGGGATCCCCGCTGACTGCCAGATCCATAGTGAATACGACATTTGAATTCGTTGCTGCAGCTGATCACTATAGGTGGTCTAGATTACTTTGTGTGACATGATCGTAAATCATTTAAAATACTGAAAGCCTAAAACCATACGAAGTCTCTTTTTTCTTCTTCTTCTTCTTCTTCTTCTTAATTATTTATGACTGTTCTTCCTTATTACATGATCAACGTTGGACTATACTAAGGTATGCTAATTGATACATTGGGGGGTACACCATCGGGTATACCATCGGGTAGATCTTTGGGTAACTCGTTGGGTAGCAGTGCTGGGTTTGCATTGCAAAAGCACTGTCGTACGACCTTGTCTGTGATGAAGTACTTACTTCTTTTTCTGGAAAGCCAGCGGAATTGATGTTTATGGTGTCCTGCGGTACTCCCATCGACTCGTAACCTAAGCGGATAGGTGGTTGGCGATTCCTCCGGGGCCGGCGGCCGTCTTCCGATTGCATGCTCTCCTTCTCACCATCGTCTTCTACATTGGTTGGACCCTGGGAGTCCCTTTCGCGTTCTGGACCCGTGTGATTGTGGACATCTTCTGTAATGTCCGCTTGATCAGGTCTCTCGTCATGTCTCTGTCCCTCAGTGACTGTGGTAGGTGTTGTATACTCAAACTCGTCGTCCTCATCACTTGTTTGCGCGTCATCTTCATTATGCCTGTTTTGGGTAGAGCACCGGGTCGTGACTGCACGAGATTGTTGAGATCTTACTCTGGTCTCCTCTTCCTCACTTTGAAGATCGTTGCACAGCATGAGGGGTTTCTGTGTACTACTCTGTGAGGTCCATTTCCATCTTCACTCGTCAGTTCATAAACTGGACTATCTTCAACTTTTCTTTTTACCACTCTGTAGACTTTGTCTTCCCAGAAGGAATTACGCTTTCCAGGTCCTCCTCGTGTCCTCATATCTCGGACTAGTACTCTGTCATTCGGCTGAAGTACCGAACTTTGGACCTTTCTGTCGCAACGCTGTTTCGCCCTTTCACCACTCTGTCGTGCCTTTTCGCCAGCAAGTGCGTAAGCATCTTGCATTGCCTTCTTCCAGTGTGTTACGAAGGCCGGATAGGACTGCTGGTTGGCAATAGGTTCTCTTCCCATTGCGAGGTCAATTGGGAGACGGGGGTGGCGCCCAAAGAGCAGGAACAATGGCGCGAATCCGGTGGTTTCATGTGGCGGTACAATTATACGCGTGTACTGTCTTGTTAAGGTGGTCCTTCCAGCGAGACTTTTCCCTTTCTGGTAGGGTGCGCAGCATTGACAGCAGCGTTCGATTGAAACGCTCGACCTGTCCATTTCCTTGAGGATGCTAAGGTGTGGTGCGAGAGGGAGAAATCCCACACAATTCTTCAAGCCTCTTAAACAACTTGTTTTCGCATTCCCCACCTTGGTCGTGATGCAGCTTAGCTGGGAATCAGAATCGCGGAATATAATCGTTAAACAGTTTTTCTGCAACTGTTTGCGCGGACTTGTTTCTGGTGGCGTATGCTTGCGTGTATCGCGTAAAATGATCTACAATAACCAGGATATACTCGTAGCCTCCACTGCTTTTCTCTAAGTGTAGGAAGTCTAGGGAAACTAGTTCGAAGGGTGCTGTAGTAACGATTGGTTTCAGTGGGGCTCTAGGACGAATTTGTGGTGGCTTTTGCTTGATGCAGGAGCACACATTTCCCACGTAATGTTCGACGTCTCGCTGCATATGTGGCCAGTAGAAACGGTCTCTTATGAGGCTTAAAGTTCTACCGGCGCCCGGATGTCCCATCTCCTCGTGTAGCTCTCTAAATACAATCTGACGGAGAGTTCTTGGTAGTATGATCTGTTCACGATTGTATAACTTTCGCCGTAGTATGCCATCCTTATCTACTAAGAGTAGTTTCCACTCATGCAGCAAAAGACGAGTCTCGGGTAATTCTTGCTTTCTCTCTCGTGCTGATGGGCACTTCCCTGTGTTAACTAAGTGTAGCACGCGACTGATTGTTTCATCTTGGTCTTGGGCTTGCTTTATACTCAAGGGTTCGAATGCTCTGTTAATTTTGCTGACGGTACAGTTCTCTTCTTCATCAATAGTAACATGAGTTTCCGCGAGGAATGGTACCTATGTTACTGTTCCTTGGTCTTGTAACTGAACCGAATTGGCTATGGCTTCCATGGATTCTCGCTCTACTTCCTTTTGTTACACGTTTCTATGTAGGAGTCCATGTCCAGTGGCATGCGGGACAAGGTATCAGCATCTGCATTGGCTTTGCCCGGTCTGTATCGTATGTTGAATCGGAAGTTCGCCAGATCTCCCACCCAACGGAGACCGGTAGCATTCAGCTTTGCGGACGAGAGAACGTAGGTGAGAGGATTATTGTCGGTGTAGACGGTGAAGCTTGGTGCATCATACAAGTAATCCCGGAAGTGGTTGCAAACTGCCCATTTCATCGCAAGGAATTCCAGTTTTCCAGAATGCAGATGGTAATTGGCTTCTGCTGGGTTCAGGGTCCTTGACGCATACGCAATCACGCGGAGTTGACCGTCTTGTTTTTGGTATAGAAATGCTCCAAGTCCGTCTTTAGAAGCATCTGTATGAAGTATGAATGGCGCGTTAAAGTCTGGGTAGGCCATTATTGGTTGTTTCGTAAGGGGAACTATCAATTCGTCCAATGACGCTTGATGTTGGGATGTCCATTCGACTGGATGATTCGGAGATAACTGTCCGTTTTTGGTCTTCCCCTTGGTATTGGACTTGGAATCCGTTTTGTACCCGTCTGGTCTTTTCAGGAGATCATAGATTGGTTTTGCCTTGCGTGAAAAATCGTGGATATACTTGCGATAATAATTGAGGAAACCCATCACTCTACGCACCTCTTGGATGGTTACTGACTCCTTCAGGTGTATTATGGGCTGTATCCCTGAAGGGTCAAGTCTGTAACCCATTTCGGACACGACATGTCCAAGGAACACCACCTCCTTTTGAAAAAGATTGCTTTTTTTCGGTTTCAATTTCACATCATGCTCTCGTAGCCGCCGGAATACTTCACGCAGATGGTTAACATGATCGTCGAAGGATGCACTAAAAACGATGATGTCGTCTAAGTAAGGGCTGCATATATCATCCCTCAGGTTGCCAAGACAGTTCTCCATGAATCTTTGAAAAGCGGCGGGTGCGTTTGTTAAGCCAAAGGGGATACGCGTCCACTCATACAAACCCCGTGGGGTCACAAATGCTGTTAAGTGGCGACACTTCTCGTTGATAAACCCTTGATGGTAGGCTTTTCCTTGATCGAGAACAGAAAACCATTTATTTCCTCCTAAACTGTCGAGACACTCCTGCACTCATGGTATTGGGTGCCTATCAGCGGTCGTACGCTTGTTCAGTTCCCTGTAGTCGACGCATAGACGCAGGCTTTTGTCCTTCTTTCTAACACAGACGACAGGAGAGCTATAGCACGAGGTCGATGGCTGAATAAATTTCTTGTTTAGGAGATCTTCAATGTAACTTTTTACTTCTGGGTACAACGGTCTGGGAACTGCCACGTAGTTCTTTTGGACCGGCCTCTGATCACTAACGTTCATATTCATCTGTAAACCTTCAGCATTCTCTAAATCATATCGTCGTCCTTGGAAAAAGCATCTTGCTTTTCTGTTAGCATTGTCTTTACTACCGTTGCTTGATCGGGTGTCAATTCTCGCAAGTCGATACCCAGGAGATGGTCCGGCAATGTGCTAGTAGTGCGACGAGGCTTCTCTGCCCGAGTCCGCGGGTGGTTTTGTACAGGATTTGGGGTCGGTTTGTAGTTAACTTCCACTGGCGTGACTGACTGAACCATCTGTAGTCGTCCCAAGACTGTCCGTCCCTTTAGAGTGACGTCATGATTAGTCCCGTTATGTACGTTGATGTTTACGAGACATGACTTCCCTCTCCTTTTCCCGACCGTTACTAGAGACGCAATCCCTTCTATTCCGTCTGGTAGACTTTGCACTTCGTCCGGTTCAAAGATCACAGACGTTGCGCCGAATATCGGACCCGTGTTCGCTCGGCAAGTTACCTGAATGTTCTTTCCCTTGGGGATTAGAATGTCTTTCTTCGTCGTTTTCACAGTACACATATAGTGTGAGTCTATACTTTGAATAAGTTTTACAAGCGCCTCTGCATCTTTGATGTTGGGGAATGCCGTTTTTACCTCTTGGGTTCAAAGAAAATTATTTTCACCGACAGTAACAACCTCTTCTGTGACGTTATAACCGATAATTGGGTAGTCAAGTTCCTCGTTCGCAACTAGAAAAGGCACTTTTAGTTCCGTATCGGGTGACGAAAGCTTAAAATCTACTTCGACCCATCCCTTGTACGGTATCGGAGTACCATTTGCTGCACTAAGACGTAAGTTGGGAGTATCTATTAATTCTGCAATGTCCCGTATTCGATAGGGAATCCCCTTGAGTGTCCCTTCGGAGACAATTGAAACTTGGGCCCCTGTGTCCCAAAGTGCTTCAACTTCTTTGCCGCTTAGGGAGCATTTCACAACACATTGTTTGCCCACTAACTTGACAACAGCGGCATGCTGTTTGGGTGTTAAATGCGTCATGAAAAGTCCTTGGTCTTGCCCATCTGAGTTTTTCTCCTTGTTTACTAGGTAGTCTATTGCGTTACGAATGAGGGACCTCTCATTGGTAGATCCGGCTACGCCCTGTCCCCCGGTTGTAGCCGACGCTCGTTTCCCAACGTGCTGCTTCGATTAGATGGACATTCATACGCCCGGTGGCCTTGACCTCCGCAGGCATAGTAGTGGCGACATTGCTCCGCTATATTCGTTTCCTTAGTTAGCGCATCCTACCCTGCTGCCTCTGCTTGAGTTCCTTCTTCCACGACTTCCATACCCACGGGACGAACCCCGTCCCCTTGTGCTAGTCGTTCCTCTCCCCTCACCAGTACTGACTTTTTCCTTTTGACTGTTCAGCTCGCTTTTGATTTCGTGAATCGTAGCCATTAGCCCCTTGTCTCCCTCCCCCTTTCGAATAGTGGTGGATGACCCTTGTCCCTCTTCGTTGTTGCAGGAATACACTTTCGCGTTTCGGGGTTTCTCTGAGCCCAGCTTTGTGCGGCCCTCCGTTTGGCTAGCGGCGAGCTCGTTTACCTGTTGCATCAGGTCTTCGTCTCGTAAATCGGGCATCCGGATAGTAGACCTTAGGTTTGTTGCAAGTATATCTTCCCTTAGCCCTGTCTCGAACGCCTTCAGAAACGTTTTTGTATTAGCTGCATGTCATAGCTAACCTCACAGTCCGCCTCCTGACTAGCGAAAATTACCTTGTTCCGCAAGTCTAAAGACCTCAATAAGAATTGTTGAGCTGTTTCCTTTTGAGTTTGACACGTCGTGGCTAATTGATGATACAATTCAGAGGCTGTTTTCTCACGGTAATGGACTCGAAGGATCTTTCTTAACTTGGCAAGGGAGAGGTCCTGAAGGGTCCCTATATAACTTCTAAGGCTACTATGTGGGGATATAGAACGAATAATTGCATCGATTATTTCTATTGGTTTATATCCCCTTTTTAGGCCCGAATCGATTTGATGTGTCAGGGAGATAAACGTGAGCTTGTCCGTTTGACCTGGCTCGCCGATTTCGCCGGCAATAGTGAATTCACGGCGAAGAAATGTTTGGGACGGCAGTTCTGTTATTATTTGTAATTCATCATCATTATGGAGTTTATTCTCCTTTTGGTCGCCCTTACCCGTTCCCTAACTTTTGCTTTTTGCTAATTCTAATTTCTGAAGCAATTCCTCTATTTCCTGTTGCTGTTTTTCTGTAGTGCTTCATGTTCTTTTTGTAATTCGATCAACGCTTTCTCCGACTCGCTTATTTCTAACGTTGCGGCCGTGTCACGAATGATAGCAATTACACTCTTAAGCAGCGCGGTTTTAGTTGCTGTTTTGCTGTCCTCTTCTAATCTCTTTATTTGTGGTGAGATCCCTCTGTCTCTAGCATTTCTGCTATTTCGACCACTTGAGATTCGGTAGCGACATATAAAAGCGATTCCACCTCAAACTGTAACACTTCTACTTCGGCATCCATTCTTTCGTCTATACAAATTCTAGGCACTATTTATTATGACTGGGTTCTATGAGTAAAGGCGTCTAAACGGCAAGGTACAATCCAAAATTATCCTTTGTGTGGTTCAATTTACAACGACGACAACAGTGACAACTGAGGAATGTCTTTTATTTCTTCGCTTTTACTACGGTTTTATCCACTCACCTCTGTTATTCGGAGCCACTGGTCTTTCGGATGTATTTAAGAGGCTGTCTCTGTAAAACAAGTAAAGTTAAGAAGGCTGTTACTTTTTCAAATCTGGTGCACTGACAAATTTTATTGTCGTTTATTATTTA
>JAAAQI020074783.1:0-17115 GCA_011800005.2 Stichodactyla mertensii | reverse complement strand
TGCCCGAGAAACTTCCAGTTAATACTTCATACCTGTAAGTGTACAATCATTTTCCATTGTAAGATAATTGTTACCTTGACAGTTTATCAGAATGAATGAAATTCAAATTTAATAGTATGTAATGTTATGCTTGTCTCTACATTTGTACCCTTCATTCCGCAGATCCCATCCATTCAAGGATCCATCTATCAATCCATCTCTCTCTCCATCCACCCATCCATCCATTTATCCATCCATCCACCCATCCGTCCGTCCGTCTGTCCGTCCATCCGTCCGTCCGCCTGTCCGTCCATCCGTCCGTCCGCCTGTCCGTCCCATCCAAGTATTTCCCGTCACTTATTCAGTCGTTTGATCAATCCATTCTTTGTTTCGTATCTTTCTTTTTTCAATAACAAATCTCAGTAATCTTTTGTTTCTTCTTCAGAGAAATTACCAACGGAACTATCAAAGAAATTCCAGAGGACCTTCTCTTGCCACTGAACAATCTACAAGCTTTGTGAGTTCAAGACCAGTATCTTTTATCTTTTATCGCATTTGAAAAAGACTCTTAGCCATCGACATTCAGGATACCACTGGAAATAGGCCCTTTGCAGCGGCTTACCTGCAGTCAATTAACTGAACGAATTAAGTTGCATCTGAACGAATTAAGCTACATCTTGTCAAAGAAAGCTATTAATGGTATAGATGACATCAAAGAAAATATGTCAAGGAAAATTAATGAGTCCAGTTCTGAGCCTTGTTACTGATCGAAAGGCATTGCGGGCACAACCTGAACTCGCAGTCAGTATACGCCATACCATCCTCGGGAACCCAGGGGTAAAATTCTGTCGCTCGTTACTCGCTTCCAGGAAAAATACCCCTGGGAAAGAAGTCTGTTAGAGCTTGTTCTGGAAGTCGAAATCCAAATGGTGGCTTTGAAAGGCAAACCAATCAGAGAGCAGACATTGCTAACCGTTTATTTTAATTGTCTAACTATGCTGGATACTGATTGGTCGACCCCAGCGGGTCGACCAATCAGAAAAAAGATGAATTTCGTCTTCCAGAACAAGCTCTAACCGACTTCTTTCCCAGGGGTATTTTTTTCCTGGAAGCGAGAAACGAGCGACAGAATTTTATCCCCGGGTTCCCGAGGATGACGACATACCCCCACTCATACAAACGTTTGTAAATTTGTCAATTTTCAACTTCCGTTTTCTCGGCCGATATAACACCTGACATAATGAATCTTTATAGGGTTACTAAAGTAAAGGTGCTCTTTAGTGCTGGTATGCGTTTTTAATTCTAACTCATTTGAATTTGCGGCCGCCGTTTTGGAGAAGGGGTATATAGTTTGCTATATATCAAGATGTATGTCATACGACGGTTGTTTTCTTTCGATAAACAAAAAGGTTAGAAACTCATACAGTCATAAACTGATAGGCTTAGTGGGCTGAACATCGGTTTAACTGTTGTGCCTGAGGTAGTAATTAAGGTGGGTTCGATCCCTGGCTGGATCACAAATAACTGAGAAGGTGCTCTGTGAATACATTTGACAAAACAGGAATCCCAGAACTAGGGGGAAAAACATGTTTGTTGGTTCTTTTTAAAGGATAGGAAACAATTACTTTCTTTTGCCTTAGTTTTTCTTTTATTCAATCGTGAGTCGGTAGGCCCACATAGGATTGGCTTGATTATTACGAACAATATCAAAACATAAACTAAATAGAAAATGTCCAAACTAACATATTATTCGTCTTCAAGTGGTTAGAACCTTAGTTTGCACACAGATGATCACTTTCGTAATTCAGTCGCGTCGCTTCGTCGCTAATATGGTCGGGCTTTTTCAGACCCCTTATATCTACGATGTTATTGTTATATGATTAACTAATAATTTGACTAATTCTATGTGTGTTGTACTTTTAATTAAACAGACAGATCGAGTTCAACCACATTTCAAAACGGTTCCGTCTTCCAAAAAGTATCTCGAGCTTGTAAGTACAGAATTCTAGTCGCACAACAACGTGGCTTCTGATTGGATTTACCGAAGAGAGCAAAACATGTCCATACACACTAGGGGTTTTGCTCCAGGGGCAGGCTCCCGGGTCATTTTTACACAACTAGTACACACGAGAGAGCATGCTGTGGGAGATTGCTACATGCTGTGGTCATGCTAGCTGATATTAAGAGGTTATTAACCGAGCGCGAGGTCTTTACGGGAAAATATCAGACCGAGGTCTTGACAGTACGGACCGAGCCGTTAGGAGGTCCGTACATAAAAGACCGAGGTCTGATATTTTCCTGTACAGACCGAGCAAGCGAGGTTAATAAATCGTTTATTATATGGCTTTTTTTTTTAGCTGCGTCGACAGGCGAACTTAACTTACCGGTCTGAGATGGGAAAATATCAGACCGGAAATTAGCCAATCAGAGCGATCGTAGCCATATAATAATTAACAATATCAGGGAGCGTAAGCTGCAAAATTTTACTCCTGCCACAACCTTTTTTACATCAAATCTTTGGTACAAAGAAACAAAATGGCCCTGGAGTCTGCTCCCGGAGCAAAACCCTTAGTGTGTATAGACTGTTTATGGTCCCTTGATGTACCAGTTTTATCTTTCTTTATTTAAAATCTATTTGTTTATTCAATAGTTTGTTTGTTTATTTTCCAGGAAGCTGAGGAATAACATGCTTAATGCATCAAGTCTCTATGGAATGTTTGATGGTCTGACCAAACTAAGATATCTGTACGTTAAGGCTGGTGCACACGTTAAGGATTTTGTTCCCTGGGCATGCTCCAAGGTCATTTTGAACAACCAGTACACAAGAACAGAAACATACTGCGGGAGCTTGCTCCACATTATAGTACACACGAGCAAAAGCATTTTCAAGTTTGTTCAATTTGCTGCCGGAGCTTGCTGCCAAATAGTAAACCATTTTCATATCATTGAGCATTTTGTGGGGTGAAAATTCTGCTCCCGAGGATCGATTATACCCATGAAATCGTTTATACACACGAAGGAGCTGAGCTTTACTCCAGAAGCGTGTCCCGGGAGCAAAAACCTCTGTGTGTACCGCGGCCTTTAAGCAGCAACTGATAACTTTAAAATCTTCATGACCCATCTGACAGTATTCTCAGCATTGCCTGAACGTTACTGTGGCACACTTTTACTATCTATATGTGAAGTCACCAGCAAATAAAATAATTATCCAGCCACTTTATTTAGAATAATTTATTTATTTGAAACGTTTTAACTAATCCAACAAACTTTGGATTTTTGCAGAGATCTATCATTCAATCCACTGAATGGAATGCTATTACCAGGAACTTTCTCAAGCCTCGTAAATCTTAATTCTTTGTAAGGGAGCATTCATAATTTATATAGGGGGTTTATGTTTTTAATTTTTTTCCCCTTACATTTTTGGAAGCTCCCTGCCATTGTAAGTAATCTTTTTGTTGTTGTTGTTGTTGTGTTTTTGTTTTGTTTTTGTTTTTGTTTTTGTTTTTGTTTTTGTTTTTGTTTTTGTTTTTGTTTTTGTTTTGTTTTTGTTTTGTTTTTGTTTTGTTTGTTTTGTTTTGTTTTTGTTGTTCTGTTTTGTTTTTGTTTTGTTTTGTTTGTTTTGTTTTGTTTTTGTTGTTCTGTTTTGTTTTTGTTTTGTTTTGTTTTGTTTTGTTTTTGATCCCCAGTTCCCTCATGTGATATTCTGCAAACCATAGTAAAAATCTATCCCCCCCCCCACCCCCCTCTTGTACGTTGTCTTACTTTTCTCATTTTCGGGTACATTTTTGAAAGCCCTCTCCTCTCCTCCCCTCCCCTCCCCTTCCCCCCAAAAAATCTACCGCTGAAAAATAATGAGCCCCTGTCGAGTGGATGAGAGAGCAGAGCGACAGATTTAATCAAATTTTGCCTTTTTTTTCCTATCTCACTTTTCAAATCAAGAAAACTCAAGCAATGCCAGTTGAAGGACATCAAGGAAGGCACTTTTTCAGGACTTATTCAGTTGCACGAATTGTGAGTATTATGTTATTCTATACGACGTATATCTTTCACCCATTTTATCCCATTCTGTCCTGTCCCTGCCCTCGTCTTGGCTTCCCATTGTTTTTGTGAGCTATCTAATCACAACGCATTGTTATACGATTACAGCACAGTATAGTGATTGCAATAAGCCCATGAAATAGTTATTAGTTCCATAAAGATTAGTAGACACTAATTCTATTGTTTTCTTTTGCCGGATTTTGACTTTTAGTCACTGAAAATTAGGCCAAGGTCAAACGTCGAACTTCACATGAGCCGAACCTAATGACATCATAGACGACAGCCTTATTATCTATTGTTTTCAATGCATTCGGCTCATGTGAAGTTCGACGTTTGAACTGGGCCTTAGATTTTGTTTCACGGGTTTATTGAAATCACTCTACAGCTAATAATTGCCACATCATTTCTCACTCTTATTACGTACATCACAATACCTACAACATAGAACCTTTCTCACGCGGCGTCCATTTTGACTGAAACAATACGTTTTTGCCCGGCGAGCCTCGCATTCAAGCACTTCAGAACGAGTTTGGACGGGCATAAACAAAGCTTTTTATTCTCATGAGAGTAAATATGGCTGCCGCGTGAAAAAGGTCGTTGATGTTTTATCATTCGTAATCAGGGATATGAAAGAAAATCAGCTTCAAGTTCTGAGAAAGGGATCATTGAAAGGAATTAGAAGTCCAAAGCAGATGCCCTTAATCCTGTATGTATGAATTCTATTATCATATATCAGCCCTGTGAATTGCAGTTGTTGATTAAATTTGTTTTATTTGTTCAAATATATGGTTAGCAACTATCTAGAAGAAGAGGGCAATTATATATGCATTTGCAACATTCGAAATAGAGCGTGTAAAATAAACTTGCACTGAAAATAACTGGCTTCTAAGTAAATGTTTCAGTATAACTTAATTTCAACCAGATCGGGCCTCTATGATAAATCTAGGCTGACTACCATCTTTCTGACTTCTAAAAGGGTGTAGATAACGCGAATAAGAAGCTGAGCTGAGTAAGATTGAAGTTTTCTTGCCATGAGTCCTATTAAAGAAATTGTGACCCTTAGAGATAAATGTCGATAAAGAGGGGCTGTAAAGGACATTTCAGAAGAGAAGAATAACAAAGAATGAACTCTTGTTATTATATTGACATTGTTGAATTAGAGTTATCAAGCTGAATAGTATTTGAAGTTGCTAATCAAGTACACTGAGCCTTGCTAAGCGCGCGAAGGATTTCGGATCCTCGTGGCATGAAAAGAAAAGAAAACCGGCATGGCGGGTTGAACGGGACCTTTGAATCTATTAATCTACTTTACTCATCTAACAAACGTTGCCTTCATGTGGCATCCGCAGTGCTCGAACCAGTGACCCGACCCGTTGGGCTCACAGTGATGAGAGACGAACGTTTTTACTGGTACGCCACCTATGCCACCCACAGTTTTCTAACTACAAACAGACTGCACATCGGGTGCGTGCCTGTGCATGTATACCACTGACGCTATTTTACCGACAGAGATCTAAACATTGTGGTGTCCTTGTCCTGTGAGCTTTCTTGGGACTAGTCTTTTTATTCAGTATAGTAGTATAAGTAACATACTTGAGGAGTTTTTTTCATGAATCTGGCTATGATTGATTAACATTTATGTTTAGTCATGTCAATCACACGATATTTCATGAAAATATAGAATAAAATTTCGTAACATCAGCATGTCACCGGACGTGTTCAAACTCGTCTGGTCACACAATAGAATAGATTTCTTTCTAGTACCAAAATATAAAGCCTCCAACGATACAAAGAACGTCTGCATAGGGGGCTACAAATTAAACGGCTCGTGTTTTAGTATCCAAAATGAAGGACAAAATCAGTTTGGCCTCGCAACAAACAACTTCCACCATTACCGTCGTTTGCTCGGTCATGTTTGTACTGTTGTGTTGCGGTGAGTTAGTACGAATCGAAATGATTCTGAAACAACAGACGACGAGAATAAACCAGTTGGAGAAGAAGATGACCTTTGTAGTCAACAACGACAAGATGGCTACAAAGACAGGAAAAGGTTTCCAACAACTTCGTTTGGCTGTTAGGAAATGTTGTGTTTCAAAGAAGCGAATACAGAGGAGTGTTGATGGAAAGCAACACCAGGGAGAAACAAACAGCACGAAGAGTGAACACGATCTTGTAGAAAAATTGACCAAAATAGTTACACAAAAGGTGACCAACACTATCTCTGCAAAGCACTTCATCGCTATACGAGGACGAAGAGGCAAAAGAGGACAAAGAGGACCCCCAGGACCTATGGGTAAAACGGGTAGAAGAGGAAAGCAAGGAATTCCTGGATTAAAAGGCGATCCAGGACAAGATGGAGCTCCTGGTCCTCGAGGCATGCCGGGACCGAAAGGGGATCGTGGTCCTTCGTTAGAAGCTCCATCAGTTGTGATTTCTCCTTCTCATTTGACTGTCAATGAAAGCAAATCTGCCATCTTCCATTGCTCTGCAAGTGGTTATCCACGGCCTGTGACTGTCTGGACTAAAGTCAATGGTCTGTTACCCCAAAACAAAACAGTAGTTGACAGCCGTGCAAAATTAGAAATTAGGGACGTCTCATCTAATGACTCGGGTATTTATCAATGCCAAGCTACTAGCATTCTTGGCAAAACACAAACACAGACAAAGCTTATGGTAAACTTCCGTCCAAGACTGACATTAAAGAGCGGCCCAATCTATGCTAAGATAGGAGACAATGTTACACTTCCTAGATGTGAGGTGAAAGGTCACCCCAAACCGAAAGTTCTATGGCAGAAATCATTCGGTCGGTTACCAAACAAGCGTTTTAAAGTTCAAGATAACCTTATTTCTTTATTTGGCATAAAAAATGAAGATTCTGGTACGTATACCTGCAAGGCAGAGAATCTTCTTGGACATAGCATAGCTGGATGTATGCTAGTCGTGGTACAACTACCGATATTTATCATAAGACCTCCAACATCCTTGAACGTGTCACTCGGATCAACTTTTATTTTGAACTGTTCTGCTAAAGGTGATCCTTCGCCATTAATCAGCTGGAGAAAAGAAAAGCACGATCTTCCTGTAGACCGGCATGAAATTCGTTCTGGCTCCTTGATAATAAAAAATGTCGTCAGCTCTGATTTGGGTGTGTACGTCTGTACCGCTACTAGTGCTGGGGTTTTTGATGTTCAAGCTAAAACTATCATAAAACTTGTTTATAATTATAAGGACTGTTCAGAGATTTATAAATCAGGCGAGAGACGTAACGGCGTGTACACCATCAAACCCGAAAATCGAGGAACCTTTCAAGTCTACTGTGGCATGACAACTAACGGAGGAGGGTGGTCTTTGATCGCTCGATTCTCTAACAGCGACACAAAAAACTGGATGAGAGATGACGGTCATTGGTGGTATGACGTCATGATGGCCCAAGGTAAAGTCACAAGTACATCTGTCAATCAAGACATGATATCACCTGCCTTCTGGTCAGTCACAGGCAGCGAGATCAAGATTACACGATCTGACGATTCGTCTCACACAGCACTTCTACGAACCACATCTAACTGTCTGAGATCTCGTACATTTCGTGCAATGATAACAAGCTATGGGAACTTCAGGAACCGTGTCGTCTGGGCAAGTGACAAATGTCTTGGTAGCTGCGATGTAGTGTATGGCGGGCAGTACTCATCTACTGATGGATTCTCACAGGCAAAGTGTAATGGTGGAATTCAAAGTAGTAATAAGATCGGGTTCTGGTGCGACTACAGTGATGGTGATGGATCTGTGATGATGATTGGTGGCGGGGGTGGCGCATGCAAAAGGGCGGATCATGGTATTGGTAATACCGAAGAAGATTCTGCAAAGTTTGGCACTGACAAGGGATGTGCATTTGGAGCTGATGAAACAAATAATGGCAAATGTCAATCCCAACCTTACGGCCTTAATTTGTGGATTAGATGAACAAGGCGTACACGCTTACAAACAAATACAGACAAACAGACAGACGGACAGACAGACAGTCAGTCAGAAAGAATGACAGACAAGTTAAGCAAGTTGTTTCAGTTTACTCTTTATAATGTAGCAGTGGCGTAGCGAGTGGGGAGGGGGGGAGCTAAAATTTCCATTAAGGATGGTGTCAATGCTATCCATTGCTATCCAATGCTTTCCATTAAGGATGATGTCAATGCTATCACTTTTCACGATATTTCCCTGTTTCAGCATATCAGTTAGATTTATTAGAAAAAAATTAAATAGTGAATTTTATTATTTTTTGTTTTGTTGAAAGTGTCTAAAGAAAATTGCCCCCCTCCCCCCTTTTGCTCAGGCCTGGCTACGCCCCAGTAATGTAGTTTAGTAGTTAACGTTTTTTTTCCCGTGGGGCTTTCTTTCTGTATATCCCTATGTTGCTAAATATGTATACTATGTGAAATGATCAGTTTCAGTTATTCTTCATTAAAAATGTAAAAATTAGATTTTAAAATATAAAGAAATATAAATAAAGTCAAACGAAAATGCTCTCAAAATAGCTCCTTCTGAATTTTAACTAGTATACTAGTTTCTCTTCTCCCTTTTTTCTCTCTCTTTCTTTCTCTCTTTCTCTCTTCCTTCCTTCCTTCCTTCCTTCCTTTCTTTCATTTATCCTTTCATTTATTCTTTCTTTCTTTCTTTTATTTTTTATTTTTTATTTTTTATTTTCTATCTTCAAAGAAATATAATTGCAAACAACATCTCTCACATCGAAGATGGTACATTTGAAGAAGTCAAAGAAATTGGGAAGCTGTAAGTACTATTTAGATTCGCGAGTCCATCGTTGACAACGTAGTCTATTTTAACGGTTGTTCGCCAGAATGCCCTCATGCAAATTTTCTTTTCAGTTCTTGATAACGTTCTACTTTTCCCGGCCCTCCCTTTTGAAGGGCTCAAAAAGCTGTGACCCACCACTGTTTTCCACCTCCCCGCCCCCTTGGTAATTTCTGACAAGGCCCTAAGGCCAGGATTTTTGGGTGCTGCTATCCCCAATAAAACTACCCCTAGTACACCCTCCCACCCCTCCGAGACTTTTAGTAACATTTTCCCTTTCTTTTTAGAGAATTAAGAAGAAATGCGTTGACCGCTCTGCCCGATTTAAGAGGAATATCAAAAACAAATTCTGTACTGTAAGTTAACGATTTGTAAAGGTGATCACGTAACATAACCAACATTTTCCACAGATGACGTCATGGTATTTGCTCGCTATTTATTTAAAGAGCTACTCTAAATCGGGCTATATCTGCTTCTTTGCACATCCTAAACTTTTGTTCACGAAATTTGTCCGCCTTTCAATCCCATGAGGCTGTGCGAGCAACTCTTCAACTCTATATTTAGCCACCTGAGAAAATGCTGTTATGTCATTATGCGTATAAATTAAATACAATGTCGTTTCACTGAAAAACACATGGAAGATGGGTTACCATCATCGCTCATTTTATTTTCCAATCGTTCACGTCATCGCGATCTTCGTCGCCACCACTATTATTGCATCACTCATTCATTCATTCATTCATTGCCTTTATCATTATCATAACCATCATAAGCAGGGGCGGATCTAAGGGTGGTTGAGGGTTCATCTGAACCCCCTTAACTGCAATCGAATCCCCGCAATAACAACTGCACACCCTCTAATCAAAAACATCAAATACAAAATAATTTTCTTGGAGTTTTGTTTTTAATAAAATGCCAAAATCGCCTAGCCAAAATCCTAGATCCACCCCTGATAATCATCATTATTCCGATATTATTATTATCATTAGTAAATCATTAAATTATAAGAATATGAATACGAGTATGAGGCGGACTCTGACTCTGCTATAATGGATCGATTTTAGTGATCTCTCCTCTTCATTGGTCAAATTTACACACAACTTTATATAATACTCCTTATTGCCTCTATCATTCCCTGGGATATTCTTTGCCAAATTCTGTCATGTGATTCCCCTTATCTCCCCTCCTCTCCCTGATGACGACGATGTAACAGTCCCAAGCTTCTTTGCGCTCCCAAACTCGTCCCAGTCCCCGACTTGTTTCTAAAGTGGGCAACTATTAGCGATTAGCATGATGGTGATTTTAATCATCATTTGTTTTGATTGATCTTAATCTTTTGTTATCATTACGTCAACGCAGGCTGTTCGACACTAATAACATAACAGACATCTCTTCATTAACAAAGTCTGGCATCAAAACAATTACAAAATTGTAAGAAAAATAATCAAAATGTATCAACTAAAAAACTTTACTGTGTAAGCCGGCGAAACACGCTGCAACTTTTTCTCGCGCTGGCAATGTAATTTTGGAGATTTTGTTACGAGAACGAAATTGCCGAGTTTATCATGTCTGGTAACAATGCCGGCAACGATGCCTCGCAACAAAAACTTTGTTGCAGAGAGTTCAAAGATTTGAACTTTTCTCTGCAACAATTTGAACATTGCACGACTCTATTGAATGATAGATACTGTAATTTTTCTCTGCAATAAAATCTAAGATTGCATTGCCAGCGCGCGAGAAAAAAAAAATGCAGCGTGTATCGCCGGCGGTACTACGGGGAACAAAATCGTGCAACTTGTCATGTAGCATTGTTGCATTGCAAGTTGCAGAGAATATATTGCTCGTATTACCACTCTGTTGTTGTTGTCGTTGCGAAGAGTAAAGACAGATTCTACTTCGTGCAACAAAGAAAAATTTTTGCGCCTCGAGTGGTAATACAAGCAATATGTTCTCTACAACTCGCATTGCAACGTTACATGACAAGTTGCCCGTATTATCGCACCTTTAGCATTGCACGTTATCGATTTATTTTCAAGCCTATTAGATTTCATTATATAAATAATCATTTGGTCAGCCGACCGCCCAGATGACCGGCTTATGATTTTTTGTACGTTTTACTTTTAGATCGCTTTATCGAAACAGCGTTACCGTTCTGCCCAGAAACCTTTTCAAAGACATAAAAATATTACAGACATTGTAAGTTAAACAATAAGAAATGGTTCCCTTACTCGAAAAGCAGCAGGGACGATTTTCCATGCTACACTACTGCTCTGGACGAGTTTCACTTGAAAACGTGAGCGCTCATGTGCGTGGATTTAAATCCAGTATAGTCGTTTTCGTATGAGTGGGAAACTTGAAACTTGGGAAAACACTGACTTACAGTACGTAGTTGGTACGGTATGACGGTATGTCGTGACACCAAAATGTCTTTCCATTGTTTCTGGGTGAATAATCCAATCATAGCGCGTAGTTACGGTTACGGTAAAGTACGGTACAACTATAACAGCATGGCTACGACTTCGCTGTACCGTTTCCCACTCATACGACATTTGGTGCTCGGAAATTTTTTACGGCATTTGGTGCTGACATTTTCATCCCTCGAGTATACATGCACCCAGAACAAAAGCTTGAAATTCTCAATTCGTGTGTTTACTAATAGCTTTTTGTGTCTTGTTAAGACAACCTTCAGAAACTGGTTACTTCAGAAGACCTTTCCCGAATTCGCTTGGATAATCATGAAACAAGGGCTCCAAGTCGACGTTGGCCTTGACAAACAAAAGAATCAAGTTCAGGCTCGGCTTGGAACCATTGTTTTGTGATCATCCAAGCGAATTCTGGAAAGGTCTATTGATTGTTGTAACCAGATAGTTTAGTTACAACACTGCATGTTGTGGTACGATCATTCTAGAAGAAAGGGTTCGGAGGATTTTTGATGTGACATCACCGAAATTATCTAATCTTCCCTGATAAATTGAAAGAAAATTTTATGTTACCCCTCATCTCTTACTGTCTATCGTGTTTGCTTGTTTGTTTTGTTTTGTTTTGATCCCCCTCACACTCGTTTCAAAACCTTGTGGACCCCCAAATAATTCTCCGACCCCCCCTTTCTCAAATAATGACCGGTCCCTAATTTGAAGCATAGAGGTGTAGACAATGGATGATTGCATTTTCTTTCCTTTCATAGAATTTTGGGGAAAAATAAAATAAAAGAGTTGCCACCTGGATTTCTCGCTTACTCCACCACATTAAACGAGTTGTACGTATCCGACGTCATTTGCGTGGTTTGCAATCATTCCCATGAAGAGACATGGGGGCCATGTTGGTTTGGCGGATAGCAACTGTTTAGTTGTTTATTCATCTACCCATCAATCCATTTATCCATCCATCCCTCCCTCCCTCCCTCCCTCCCTCCCTCCCTCCATCCATCCCTTTAGCCATCCATCCATCCATCCATCCATTCATTTATTTCTTCGTTCCTGACTGTTTAGGTGGTTGGTGGGCAGGTGGGTGGATTGGTGTAATTGCTTTGTTTTGTTTCACTTTTTTGTTTGTTTATTTATTTGCTTATCTTTCAGAGGCATAGAAAATAATCAAATCGACAAGATCCACAAAGACAGCTTTCGCAACCTGCAAGACTTACGAGGCTTGTAAGTAAAATAGGCAGCTCTTTGAATATGGTCCTGTATTTCTCATTGGCATTTTAGCGGTGAGGATGATTTACCTAAAAGGAACCTTGTGCTATGGAAGACGCTTCGGAGCTCATTTGACAAGATTCGCTCACTTTTTTAAAGAGCTCTCTTATTTCTTGTTTTCTAGATACTTATTCAATAACCGAATAAGTGAGTTACCGGACGGTGTGTTCGCAAACCTTCGTCTTCAAAATTTGTAAGTACGTTAGTCATACTTTGTTCCTTATTTTCAAATCAGTACTTCTAATATCTATTTGTTTTTGAAATTTTCTGGTACGTCCTGTGAATCTACGATTGTTACTGTCCATTCGATCATGTATCACTGGAAATAGGGGATCGGATTTGGATGCAACACCACCATAAAAATTATTTGACGACCCCCTCCCCCTAAGGCACTATGGGCCTTAAATGATCCCTGTCAAATGTATGTGATTCCCCTTACTGTCTGCTGTCTTCCGTTTTTGTTTGTTTGTTTGTTTGTTTTTGTTTTGTTTGTGTTGTTGTTGTTGTTGTTGTTGTTGTTGTTTTTCACCTGAAGCCCCTAAAATTCTCCTACCCCACCCCCCCCCCCCGGCCATTAGTAATAACTGGTCACTCGTTTTGAAATTTCTTATTCTCTAAACAGATTTCTGAACGGAAATCGACTTAAGAACCTGACCGGAAGACCTTTCAAAGGAATGGTGAAAACCAGTACAGCCATGTAAGTTACGATAATTAATTTTTAATTTCACACGTCGCATGTTGGTTTTTGTTGCTGAACGTTATTATCACGTACACTCGATTGTTAAAAGGAAATAGCACATTTCGGGGTTACTTCATTATGACGTCACGGCTTGTATATGGGGGGGGGGGGAGCGAAGAATTGTTCACAACAATAGAAATTTGAGCAAAATTTGCTCTGCTAAGAAAAGTTTTCTCTCAAATTGTCAGGTTTCCAAATATAAGATGTACTGATGTTTGATGCACAATATTTACTATATTTGGTGGCTGTTCCTGCTTTTCTACGGTCTACACAACGCATTTGATATCGATTTTCTTTGTGTTGTTACTATTTTTTTCCCCTCTCTCCCACAACCATGATCCTTAGCGCTTAAAAAATAGATTGTTTTGATGTGACGTCATAAAGAAATACGGCAATTACTTTCCTTCAACAAAGCCAACGCATCACCTACAAAAGGCCCACAGATACCTCCCTTGTTCTGGCCAGTGTTATATCAGGCTTCGGTAGTGAATGCTTTGTGTTTGTTTTAAAATCTTTTACAAGATTCATGTTTGCGAATGACATCGAGTATATTAATGATGACTTTCTCAATGATCTGGGCAAAGATGCTACATTGTAAGTACGTTTTCATCAATTTTGACAGTGATTCAACGTTCACCTTAAAAACAAACAAACTAACAAACAAACTAACAAACAAACTAACAAACAAACAAACAAACAAACAAACAAATATAGACTACACTTGTTTGCCAAGGCCGAAGGCAGTGCATTCTAGCACTGTTATCTCAGTTAAATAAGACCGAGCAAAAGAACCACAAACCATGACGTCTTTTATTTGGTGTTTAATAACATCCCCGGAATGCACTGCTGCGGCAGACTAGCGATATAGTCTATGGCAAGTTATGTAAGTTATAATGTAAGTTATAATGATCCTTTTCGATTCTTGTCAGAGCTATAAGGTGCGGTAGCCTCAAAGACCTTCCCCATATTCAAAAATCCTCTTTAGCAAAAATGTAAGTATTTTTCTATGTGAAATGTTATAAACTACGATTTATTCATTACTTTACAGACCCGACAACAAAAGTCTTTAACGGTCCTGAAAGCGGTCGACTCAAATCTGAAGAAGAATTAGTGATAAACTAAGCTAGTGAAGACCATTTTCCATAGTTTTACGGGAAAAGTCATGCAGATATAATGTCGGTTTGAAATTTTAGATATATTTTTATGAAAACCTTAACGTTGATCTTTCTTTTCTTGATCTAATAGTCTTCCTTTGATTAAACTTTAATGAGTAGAAATACCTCATTATGATCAGAGTGTATGAAAATCTAGTCACCACATAGCCAGAAATTTGAGCCAAAATTCCATCAGGGCCTCGAGCATGCGCAAGCGAGTTCCCTGACGTAAGGACGAATTTTTATTTCGATGACGTTGCGCAAACATCGGTCGCAGCGCGTTATCTATTTCTGAATTTTTTGCAAACTAGATGCAAAATTGCCTTTACAATTCTCTATATTTTTTTATAGTTTTGAAGCTTCATAAAAATTGAATTCTAAACTCATGAACTTTAATATGGTTGGCCTGTTGGGTATCAATGTGTGATCCTGCATTAGCCATAGATTACTATATCCTATTGATTGAAACCACCGAAATCTCTAGGGAACCACCTTAACCATGCGCAAACCGCTTACTGACTCGGATTTCTCAGTTATGAGATATTTACTTCTCCTGTCGGAAATGGAAAAAGAAAAGAATATCAATCGTTTGTCTTATTTGGTATGCATTGAAATATGATCGACTTGACATTTATTAACATTTTCTTTCTGCGCAGAACCTGTGCTCCGTATAATATTAGCTGGATAAAAAGGCTGAAAGGCGATGCTGCTACATCACTTGCTTTTTCAGGATTTTTCTGTAAGAAAATATACAACGACAACTGGAAATGTATTCCTTGTAAAGCTGGATCATTTAATATTGATACGGAAGTCGGTCCGCAACCGTGCATTGAATGCTCTGCAGGTAATTTAGGCAGCTGTTATCTTCTCTCTCAATCTCTTTTTCATTTCCTTTTCTTTTCTTCCTTTTTCCTATCAAATCCTAAGACGCTTCAAATAGTACATGAAAAATTTTGAATTACAATATTAAACACTGAACGCTGTTTCTATATGAACGAATAAGCGTTTCAGCTCTTCCCAAGTTTTATAACTGCGATCAAACTGCGAACACTTCTGCGTTATCTGCGTTTTTATCCCTGCATTTCCAAAAGGCTGTGTTTTCTGAGCTATCGTTTGAGACAGTTGGTGAGTTCCCCGTATGTTTTATTCAATTTCTTTTTATTTAGCGTACTTTTATTTTTGCTTGTAGTTTTACGTCTGAAGATCATGTAGCGATTTATTCAGTCAGTACTTGTCATAAACTTTGTCCCTGGCAAGAGTTAAAGCCTGTGCACACTAAGGATTTTTTTTCGGGAGCAGGCTCCAGGGGTCATCACTTGCTCCTTTGTGTGTACCAAAGATTTAATGTAAAAATGTTTGTGGCGGGAGCAGAATTTTGCCCCCTGGCTCACGCTCCCTAATATTAAACTGTTAAATATCAACGAGCTTGACCATGTCATGCAGCAACTCCCACAGCATGCTCTCTCGTGTTTGCTGGTTGTGCAAAATTACACCGGGAAGCCTGCCCCTGGAGCAAAACCCTTAGCATATGTGTTTACTTTCGAAGAAGTGCTTTAGCATACAATAACACAATCACCATACCATTGTCATTAACATGTAATTAGTAAAACATCGGAGAGCTATTTAGACGATTGAAATAGCACACGACCTCATTTTTCTTAATTTATCTAACTTTCTTGCTTTTTCTAAAGGTGGATTTTACCAAGACGAGATGGGGAAAACAGAATGTAAAGAATGCAGTACAGGTACATATGTACACCCAAACAGCACGCCTGGTACTACACCGCTGTCATGCAAGGCATGTCCACAAGGTAAACACTACCGTATATAGATACTAATACACCGGGTGTTCCACTCCTATCATGCCAGGCCTGTCCACAAGCTAAGGTAAACACTACCGTATATAGGTACTAATAATACACCGGGTGTTCCACTCCTATCATGGCAGGCCTGTCCACAAGGTAAACACTACCGTATATAGGTACTAATAATACACCGGGTGTTCCACTCCTATCATGCCAGGCCTGTCCACAAGCTAAGGTAAACACTACCGTATATAGGTACTAATAATACACCGGGTGTTCCACTCCTATCATGGCAGGCCTGTCCACAAGGTAAACACTACCGTATATAGGTACTAATAATACACCGGGTGTTCCACTCCTATCATGCCAGGCCTGTCCACAAGCTAAGGTAAACACTACCGTATATAGATACAAAACACAAACACTATGCCAAAAGCAATGGTATTTATTTCGAGATATGTCATCTGTTCGGTAATCCAATTATGTCAGTCCGCGTGACTCGTGCGCTATGACCAATCGGAGGCATAGGTTTTTACGGGATGTTATTTAAGGCCTGACGAAGTAACTCGCATGGCCTCCTATTTCCTATACCACCTCGAAGTTACAATCAACCAAACGATATACAGATTCTTGTTTAGATATGTCTCGACATAGATAATACACCGGGTGTTCCTTTCCTATCATGCCAGACCTATCCACAAGGCGAACATTACCATATATAGAGATACTAATGGAGGCCTTTTGCACCACCGAATATAGATACTTATGTGACTGTGACTATCCATTCATGTACCGGGTACTTCACCACTACATGTCATCTTTGTTTCCTCTCTTAGGAACTCAAACAAGTGAAAAGGCTGGTTACAGAGCTTGCAAGTGTTTACCTGATTTCTACAGGTTTGACCGGT